>JAJLYB010000010.1:0-186413 GCA_030674245.1 Jamesozyma piceae
CCTATGATTCAAATTTATGATCCACAGGAAGTACTCCATAATGTGAGTTATTATCAGTATATTATCACTCGACATCTTCGTATATAATTCAAGAACTGCTGCAATGAATGACGTGTTCTGAACTAATTATTCCAATCCATGCGTCCGAAGTATAATCATGGATGGGAATATTACTCTTGTAAGGCAGAGTGTCTAAACCAATGATGTTCTTGACTAGTTCACTCGAACGTAAAAGGAAAATTAGATATTACTCTCTGTCATTACAGTTGTGAGTTTAGAAATCATCAATAATAAGCCGATCAATATTGTCAGATTATTTCCCTTGAGCTTTCTTGTTCTTGATGCTTCCCTCTTGCTTCCTTATTAAACACCCCACGTCTAGAAATGTATTGTTTCCAATACATAATCACACGCCTATCACATGATAAAATTCCAACCATGACTTATGAAGGGACGACATTGGAAAAAAGAATGATTCATAATAAAATATAACTTTCATGCCAAAAGGTATAAGGGAGATAAACATGCTAAGAATTATTACTTTTCTATGACCTTATTTTATATACAATCTAAAAGAATCCGTCTGAATCCTTTTGTAATATTTCATTTCGTTACTTTATTACATCATTAAACTATTAACGTTACCATCCAATATCGAAACTTGTAACAGCTTCTGAGAAAGGATAAATCTAAAGTTCTTATAGTCCAATGAGAATCATAGAGAAGTTGCGCAAGTCTTGCATGCTAATGGGGACAATACAACCTAATGTTCTACATCTATAGGTCTTGCGTTCAATATCTGTTTGATCCATTTTTACTTTTGCTATTTTCTTCTGTGTAAGTAATAAATATATTGAAGTTAAAACTTTATTCCTAAATGTAACAACTTTGTATACCTTTTGATTTTGTTTTGAATTTTGCCAGGTGAATAAAATTTTTCTCGAAATATAATTTACTAAACATATTTAAATTTGTTATCATACGTTTGATGAGTTCGTTGGATTCGTTTAATGTATGCCATATTCTGAAATATTCATTGTTTCTAATGAGGTTGTTTACGAGGAGTTGTTATCTAAGAAAGCTATTGCTGGTAACCAAATATTTAGTAGCCGTTCCGTTAGTCCATGAACATTTTCTTTAGATCGATCTATTTCCTTATCTAAGAAACTGCTTGCCGATTATCAAACAACTTTAATTGATACATCGATTTTCAGTGACTTCAAACAAGATCCCGACAACTCTAATTAGTGCACCATATTGGGGTAATAGTCTTGTCGATAATAGTATCATCTGAGATAACAACTTTAATTGATACATCAATTTTCAGTGACTTCAAACAAGATCCTGAGAATATCATGCCAAACATTAATTTCCTATTTTGGAAGTGAGATACTAGCGAAACCTAATGATAACACTAAATACTAATTTCTTCAGTTAAAATTTAACCAATAAAGATCCTTTCTGAATAGGATACAATTGTGCTGTATAACATGGTATGGACTAGACTATTTTTATATTAAAGGAAAGTTTCCTTTCCTCATCTTTATCTTTCCTACACAGCCCAAAGTTGCTCCCTAACACTTAAGAGTAAAGACAAAAATAAATATAATTACCATGCAACACACAATAAACAATATCTACCTCAGCCTACTATTTTTTACTATGGCTACACTATCACTGGCAATCTATAGTGACCCGAACATATCTTCACCAAACAACGTTAGATTGGAAGACGGCAACTGTAGTCTCGCCCCTAATATAATAACCAGAGTAAATGTTACACAATTGGAACAAAGTATCGAGACTGTCAATTACCGTCGAGGTAAGACTACTACTGGGGTTCACGGAAATGGTATTTCGGTATCTCAATTTAACTCGAAGATTAGCGCTAGCTCAGTTCATGATCTAGAGAGTAACGGAAGGAAAAACATTCGCGACTGTAGTAAATGGGCTCCAAGGTCCTTTAATTATATTGATGTAACCTGGACAGGGTCACAATTTGCCTGGGATGTTGCGTACCAAATCAAACAATGGGCAGGAAGAAGAGACTGCTCGAAACACCAAGGATCCATGGGTGCTATATATTATTGGTATCAAGGAGCAGGGGGTGACTGCGATACAACTGCCGAAAAAAAGACTATTGCTGGTGCAATCGAAGCTGTTATGGATAAGCAAGATGGCAAGTGGTTATGCAATGTCTATTGTATCAAGATGACCCATGAAGGAACATGGGTGGGCACATTGGTAATGGGACCGACACAAGATGTTTGGAATGCAGGTTGTAACGGCGCAGGCAAAGGCTGCTATGAAGCTGGATGTGGGTCATTGACTGGTTATTTCAGTTGTAATGGTAAGTGACCGAAGTGAAACGGCTTTACATGGATCGATAATGAGTGATTCAGATAGAGAATTCAATGAAGAAAAATAAATAAATATTATACCAATCTATGTTTTGATATAAGCTTACTATACTATTTGTTTTAACGAATAATGGATTACTCTTATTAACTACTATATACAGGGTTCTGTTAAAAGAACTGTCTATGTATTCTGTGTTCTCACTGTTAATTTCCCTTTATTATTCTCAATATGCGATACCTTTAACTATATCGTAGAGATGGATGAAATGTTACTTCAATAAATATATGAATATTCACTATTATATTCATTGAATATCCAAAACATTCTAATGTTTACTTGAATCATCAATGACAGCCATATCTAGAACCTGCAAAGTACCGGTACCGGTACAAAATGCGACTAGGTCCCTATAACTGACCGGGTCAATAAGACCGATGCATTCCCAATTATCTGCTTCCTTCTGTTGTTGGTCGGAAGTTATTAGCTTCTTTATCTTTTCAATGAGCTCAGTTTGCGATGATTCTTTGTTGATGATCACCTTGACCTTCATCTTAGCCCTCACAATGGGAATTACTTGTTTAGAGATCAATAATTTAATGGCTTCTAGTGCTTGTAATTTTGCAGGCTTATTCACCACGGGGCTAAATTTCAATTCAACTAAGACTTTATGTATCATAGTAGGCGGATACCTTTTCTTGGACTGTGGGTTTATACACTTGGCACTAATGATTGTCAACATTTCGTTATTTATCTTATTCAACATCAGCTGCCTCTCCTTTTCCGATAGTTGAATTTCACCTTTATTTAGAATCAGTTTGATAATATCGTCTATGTTTGTAGTGCCAAAACACTTCTGTAGGTCTTCCTTAGATGCAGCTTGCCCCTTGGAGACATTCATAAACACCTGATGAATCTGTAGCACTTCATCGATATCCTTTTCGATTCCCTTACGGTAATCCTGAACCTTATTCTGGTAGCATGCGATCTCGAATCTCTTACGTTCCTTTCTCAATCTAACGAGGGATACATTTGTCAGTTTAATTTGACCAGAAGGTTGGTTAATAACAGCCATGTCTGAATGATTGTCTCTCTTCTCACAGCATTATCATTCTAACTACACAGTCACTCATCTCTTAAATTCATTAGAAACAAGAAAATTTTCCAGAGTTTCGCTTAATACAAACGGGTAAGACATCCCGGACAGAATCGGATAATATTCATTGCACATGCGATGCTGATAACAACAAGAACAGGGCAAAGCAAAACAAAGCAATCGGAAAAAGAGGTGGATCATTGATTACAATTGCAACGACATATTCAATATCCACTGCTATACTGTAATGATATGGTATATACACATATACATTAATGGCATTTGCTTTATATACTCACTTCTAAATATAACCAGGGTTAAGACTGTTTAATAGTGCGGTGCACGGGCAAGTCCCTGCTGAAAAATGGATCGAAATGTAAACAAAGCAAAACAAACAAACTGTCAACAAGGAAGAAGAAGGAGGAGGAATAGTCTGCTGATTGTTTCTCGAGGTATAAATGATTTGATTGACCTGATATTGTATTGCTGAACAGATAGCCATTAATAATTATAAAATTTTTTTATACCTGTTCTCGTATAGCCAAGAAAGTAATATAAGATACACTCGAGTATCATTATTTGCTATTAATAAACTTTAACAATGCCATCTGATCCCGAACAGCAACCATTAAGAGACTCCGCTGGCCCAGGGAACCACAAGTCCAACATTCACTATATCTCGATCCCTATAGAGAGGAACCCAGATTTTGCAGCTGATGTACCCAATAATCATAACCAGGACGGGGATAATGAGTTTCTCACAAGGAGACAATCGATCTTAGATCAACCAATAGGTTCATTCAAGGGTGTCAATTCATTAAGTAGATTTGCTACCTCTCTGCGTAGAGCAAATTCCTTCAGGCATATAGATGTCAACCCAGATGTAGAACGTTCATTCTTTAAAGATTCTAATGATGAAACCTTCGATCCAGACACTTTAACCCCAACACCCAATGGTAGGAGATTATCCATAGCTCTTCAACCAGCACGGAACATATCAAACCGCCCTTCGATTGCTAATATAGACCATGGAAGCTATATAGACGATTCATTCAACGGAGATAGCTCAGTAGACTATGGGTCGACTGCATCAATGAATGATGGAGCCAATCATATGATAGACAATCATTCTTTGCTACGTCCTTCAATCTCTATCGCAGAATTATCAGATAATTTGGGAAGAGATGGTTACACAGGTTCAATCGCTGCCGATGCAGATTCAATTATCTTGAAAAGAGTCGAAGATAAAGATGGGAAAGTCATCACAGTTCTTGCAGGTCAGTCCACTGGCCCACAAACAATCTTTAATTCAATTAATGTTCTAATCGGTATTGGACTATTAGCTTTACCATTAGGTTTAAAACACGCAGGCTGGGTATTTGGTATCATTTTACTATCAGTGTTTGCCTCAGCTACTTTTTGTACTGCAGAGCTATTATCAAGATGCTTAGATACAGATCCAACTTTAATGTCCTATGCGGATCTTGGTTACGCTGCATTCGGAAACAAAGGACGTGCTTTAATATCTGCATTATTTACCCTAGACCTTTTGGCTTGTGGTGTCTCTTTAGTCATTCTATTTGGTGATTCGTTAAATGCATTGTTCCCATCCATCTCTGTAACTAAATTTAAAATCTTAGCATTCTTTGTCGTTACTCCACCTGTGTTTATTCCATTGAGTATTCTTTCAAACATTTCATTATTGGGGATCATTTCAACAATCGGTACTGTCGTCATTATTGCATGTTGTGGTCTTTTCAAAAAGACATCCCCAGGGTCTTTAATTGAACCAATGATGACCCATTTATGGCCAGCAGATTTCAAGAGCTTTTGTTTATCAATTGGTCTATTAAGTGCTTGTTGGGGTGGCCACGCGGTCTTTCCAAATTTAAAAACTGATATGAGACACCCTGATAAGTTTAAAGGTTGTCTTAAGTCAACTTATAAGATAACAATCGTAACTGACATTGGAACTGCATTAATTGGGTTTTTAATGTTCGGTGATACCGTTATGGATGAAATCACTAAAAATGTTCTTCTATTGGAGGGTTATCCAAATTTTGTCTATGGTTTAATCTCTGCTTTAATGACCATTATCCCAATTGCAAAGACTCCGCTAAATGCGAGACCAATCATCTCTGTCTTGGATGTCCTTCTAGGTGTTCAAAACGCTGAAGCTAAATATGAAGGTAATACATTGAAACTCGCTAATTTTGTTCATATTTTCAATTGTATCGCAGTCAATGCTGGGTTTGTCATTATTGCGATTTTAGTTCCACAATTCGATAAACTAATTTCCTTCCTCGGTGCCGGTCTTTGTTTCGCAATATGCTTGATTTTACCATGTTTATTCTATCTGAAGATTTGTAAAAAAACAGTTAAACCATGGGAAAGAATTACATGCTATGTCACCATTGGTGTCAGCATTGTTTGCTCCACATTAGGTATTGGCGCAGCTATCCTTCAATAATCACTCATACTGATTCAGACAATAACCAACGTAACTATCAGTCCATCATATTAAGATTCTCACATACCTCTTTATAATATCATATCTCTTTCTACTTCTATCCAATTATAATTTATTAATTTACATAATTTTTTTAAATTACATTAGATCACACTATCTATACATAAATTATTATTTAGAAAATTCCTTTGATCTAGTAGATAAAGAAGCAGCCCCTTTCACAACAATAGGGCAATAATGCTTTCTAAGAATTGCGTTTTCCCATAACGTTGCTGCACCTGGATTACTTCTTGATATACTATCTGTTTCCATATTAAAGTGTCCGTTTCCTATCCTATCTTCTGTTGAATACAAACCACCTACTTCAGGAAATCTACTCATCAGCTTATCTAAAAATTTTAGCAACGCAATAGATGTTTTTTCTGGGGTATGTTGCATACATATGTATATTCTTTTAGTGAATGCAGCAGCTCTTTCTTTTGTACCTGATTTACTTCTGAAAAATACATGGTCTAATGCCTTTAGTAGCAACTCAGCCTTAGTAGAAACATTGACTGAAGGCTTAACAAGTTCGTCATTTAACGGGTCAGCTAATCTTAGTGATTTATATGAAAGTTCAATGTCAGCATCTAATGCAACATAAAATAAGATAGAGTATAATGCATTGACGAAGGTGGATAAATCCATTGTGATTTTCATGTGACTATTGTTGGAAATAAGAGAAAATGCACTAACAATACATAAAAGAACCTTTCGTACCTCATCAGAATTCAAATTATCTAATTCAGAATCAGTGATAATTTCCTTCATAACCACTAGGAAATCACCCAATAGATCAAAATTTGCCATATTACCAAATTTAGATAAACCTTCTAATACCGAACCAACAAGCTTTGTTTGGCCATTTCTAAGAATATTTAAATATAATGCCAGAACTAATTTTAGAATATCAGCCTGGTTTTTTTCTCTTTCTTCTGCGGATACAACCAATTCTGCTTTACGCATCTCTTCATCAATATCATGCATTTCTTTTCTAGCTTTTCTTTCCTTTTTAGAGAGATGAACTCTATCCTTTTTCTTCAGTTTCAATGGAGTTTCTGCATCGTCATCTCTTGTATTTGGATCATAGTCATGTAAAACGTCCAATGCCAATAGCATATTTAAAACTGACTCTTCTACGTTATAGTTTCTCACCTTGATAACTTTAGAAAGTGTTCTTACAAGTTCTAATGAAATGTTACCTTCATCATCACCATTAAACAAAGATTCGATTGTTTTAATAGTGACAGAGGCAATTGGATCAACTGCAAGGTTTGGTTTACAAATACGACGAACCAAAATAGAAACAACCTCATTTCTGAAATTGAAATGTGATGCGTTGGAAGCTAGATGATTAGTAGCTTGCATAGCTAACACACCTAATTGGACTTTTACCGGATTATCATTATTTGGAACTTTTGATAGTTTTTTCAATAATTCAACATAATTCTTATAGTTAACAACTAATGTTTGTTCAAAATGTCTTAATTTAGCAACCTCTCTTGATACCTTTTCCTTTTTCTCTAAGTCTGTCAGTGGTCTAATTCTATACCCAGGAATAATACTGTTAAATACAGGAACTAACGCCAGCATAGAAAACTTACACGTATTTGGGTTTTTTGATTCTGCCATTTTACAAAGACGTGTTAAGGCCATGACATTTTCTTCTGGGTCCTCCATAACTTTTTCAACCAAGTCTGCGATATCTTCTTTAAGTTGAATAATTTTTTCTTCAGTGTCTGGCTCTTCCTCTGCTTCAGGTTCTTCCTCCACCGGAACTTGTTCTTCAGTTTCGTCTTCAGATTCACTCTCAGATTCTTCTTTAACTGTTTTTTTCTTTTGCTTCTTTAATAAATTTCTTTCGATCTTACCGTTAATTTTAATTGGAAGACCTTCTACCATATCCTCTTCAGAATTTGTTAATTTTCTTGGTTTCAATTCATAATCTTGTTCTTCACTTTCCCAAGATGGACGCTTCTTCTTTCTACCAGCTGATTCTTCGTAGTAGACAGTATCATCAGCAGAAACTTCACCTACATCATTGAATGTACCATTTTCCAAAAGTGCATCTTCTTGCTTTCTCTTGGCCGAAGTTCTTTCTTGGATAGCAAATTGGGATCTCTTCTTTCTTGCCATGTTGAGTCTTGTCGTTCTGGTGTATACGAATGGTTGTATATTTCTTTATTAAATACTCACAAATGTATACTACTACACACTATTAAATATTTTGAAGATGAGATGAGCATCAAAAAAATTTTATATTTTTTTCCTTGAAAAAATTCGCGGGTGACAAGCTCACAAAAACCTTGATTAAAAAAAAAAAAGAGATATACTAGCATTAGGTTAAAAATGAGTAATATTCTTTTTGGAGTTTTTTTATTATTTATATGGTACACAGAGAGTTTTATAACAATTTCTAAACGATGCCATATCAGTCCCAACAAAATTTCACCTTATAAATTTTCTAAGTAAGTTTGTATTTCTTGTTCAATAAATTCATCTAGAGTTTTATTTTCTGCAGCTTCGCCGTATGCTGCCATCAATTTGTTAATATTTCTGACAGCAAGCTTTCCGGAAAATACTTTATCACCCTTAGCTTTATCTAAAATCATTCTAGCAAAATCGATATCTTTTACAGACATATAGGCTAGGACCAAAGCTTCTGTAACCATATCGCTTTGAGAAAAATTTACATATTTGTCTTTTTCTCTACTCAAAGTTTGAATGTTACTGTTGAATATATCTAGGGATCCATCAATATTAAATTTTGAATTAACTAGAATCAGTACTTGTAATATATTTGCACGCATCATACTTGAAACATTAGTTGGAATATAAGCTTCAGCAAAGCCCAATGATGTTTCATTTGATGTCTTATAACCCTGGTATGCTAAAGCTAAAAATGCTTCAAATTTTAGTTCTTCTGCCTTCGTTGGATAATCTGATATAAATATTTTATATAACTCCATGAACTCTTTCATGTTGCATTTGGATAATCCAATAATTCTTAAAACTTGCTTACAGAGTTTAAAATCATGTTTATAAAGTCCAGATTCTCCAACATTCTCTAAAATATTCAAAAAGTCTTGTGTGGTTTCTTTGCCTTCTATAGATATAAAATTCGGTACCCATTCAGTACTTAGTTGATAGTTTATACGCTTCACAGCTTCTCTCAGTTCCCCATTAGCTTTCTTCTCTTCCTCATTCAATGCAATAAATTCTTTCTTACCGGTAACATCAAGAATTTTATAGAGAAACTTAGAATTACCTTTGTATAAATCAAAAGAATATGCCTTGTAAATATCATATAGTTGAAGGGGACTCAAATCATCCAACTTATCCATAAATATTTTTAAAGATGGTTTGAATTGTAAAATAAGTGGGAACGAAGTCGTCGCATTTAGTTCTAGGGCCGCTGATGCAAGTTTACCAATGACCTCAGCTTTAATTAAAGCCTTTTCGGCAATGACGTTCACTAAGAACAAAGAATTAGCTAAATCATTTATAGTCAGATATTTTTTACCATCTTTTATGTCTGATAAATCGAAAAATACAACCTTTTCTAAAACTTTGAGTAGCAAATCGTCAGGTAATACTTTATTAATATTTTGATATGCAACAAAGAGTTCCCAGGAACTTTTGACTCTACCAGGGTTATGCTGGACCATCTCCATTAAGGCACTCAATGTTATTTTTTGACCAATATCTTCAAGTTTCTTCGCATGAATGCTAGCAATTCCATAGTTATACTTACATAGTCCCTCGATTAGTTTGTTATGAATTCCTGCAGCATGTTGGCTTGAAATGTTTTTATGTGTCAAGGCTTCCCCAACTTTTTGTGATACAACATAAGGCTCTAAGTTAGCTGTATCATTAGAAATCTGACCGCGTATTGGATCAAAGCATGGATGTTCGAATAGGTTGATGTAAACTTTCTTAATCTGCGGATTGGTTTGATCCAGTAGTTTGGCAGTATATGTTAAACTCCTTTTAAAAATAAGCATTATGATATTATAGGATTCTTCCCGCTAATCTAAATTGCTAAATTTGTTCAAAAGATTATCTTTAAATAAAACAATCAGTAATATAGGACCCTTTAGTATATTGGTTTCTACTCAACGTCGTTCAGACAATATTTGCCTATCCATGAGGGAAAGGTCTTTTTCTTATTATCGAACCACTGCACATCTGACTTAGTCAACCAATTTTTTCCAAAATTTTGAAAAAAAGTTCATACAATTTCGAGTAAACCACGCAGTATATTGAACTTATCATTACCAACATATGAATATATTTCAAGAAACTTAAAACTATAGAGTGGCATTGCTGTGAAATCAAGTTCGGATTATTATACATTTTGTAAATAAATGGTACATACGAATAAAAGGCTCAATCATCTTCCAAAAATGATTCATCAGAATCTTGGACTTCCTCTTCACTTTCATCGTCAATAAAACTGTTATCAGAAAGTTCAACCTCTTCTTTGTAAGACTTCTTTGTACCTGTTGATGCTCTAGCTGATCTTTTTCGAGGTTGAACTACTACTTCCTCATCATCATCAACATCATCTTCATTATTATCTTTATCGCCATTACTATCGTCACTTAAAATTTCGAGGTCACTTTCATCAGATAGTTCAATAATCTTTTTGCTCTTCTTTGGAGCAGGTTTTTTCTTTGGATCAGGCACGTTCTTTTTAATTTCCTTTACTTGTGGTTCAGGTGTGGTGTTTTCGGAAGAATTATCTAAATTATCAAAAACAGCACTGATCTTCTTGAATTTATTGGAGAACGCACTTAAACCTGTCTCATTCTCATCTACTTCCTCCTTAGGTTTTTTATCAAATATCGTAGATACACTTGTTGAAGAATCTGATCCAGCAGGTTCCGTTACACCCGGTGTTGGTGTTGGTGTTACAGAGCCCGCCTTAGAGCCCGCCTCTATTTTAATCTTAGTTATTCTTTTTGGTTTTTCTTTCACTTTCTGTTCAATCAAAACTCTTTCAAAATTTTCCAATTTAATCTTTTTAGCAGTTTGCTTTTTTCTTTTTGGCTTACTAGAAGGATCAAAATCGTCATCAGCATTCTTTCTTTTACGTTTACCTTTTGTTTTAGACCCAGCATCAGGTGAACCACAGTCACGGATTTCCTCATCTTGTTTCATAAAGGTTTCGTATCCCTCAGATAATGCCTCTAGATCAATATTCCATAAGTCTTTAGCCGAGAGTTTCAATAGATTTTCCAATTCAACATCCTTCTGTTGTTTTTGTTTCAATAATTTTTCATATCTTTCTTTGGTTAAGGACCAAATACGCATACCCAATAAATATTCAAATGTACCATACATATCTTCTGGACCATTAAACGTTGCATCTTCGTCATCATCGTTATCATCATCGCCTTCATCTATTAGCTTTTCTTCTTCTTGCTCTATCTTACCATAATACGGCTTACCGTCCTTATTAATTCTTGGAAAGCCCAATTCTTCTAGCTCTTCACTTATTTGCTTACGTGGTTTATTTGTAACGGATAATTCCCTGTCTATAATCATCTTAATAAATTTAACTTGGAAAGAATATTTTTCAACTTCCCACTGCAATCTTTCACTCATATAATCTTTCCTCTTTTGATAATACTCTAATCGAACATAATAGAACTCTGTTAAAATATCATTAGCACTTGTATATTTCTTTATTCTGCCATGTTGATCAAATGCAACCATATTTAGCATACTTAAAGGTGATACTAACTTAAAACGTTCATAAAATCCGATCTTTCTCGTCTTCGCCATTTCTTCATCAGATAATGTGATAATGAACTTGATCGTGTTTCCATGTTGTTCTTCCATATCTTTAATCCACGCTTTGTTCTTTTCATTTCCACTTAAACCCTGTAACAGGTACTCCTTAATGGTAGATGTCCATGTCTTAACAGGCAATTCTGTAATCTCTAATGTATTTGAATTGACTTGCTCAATTCTACCATACATTCTATAACGCAATGGTTCAATTTCTTCAATAGTACCAGTCCAACCCCTAAACCATGGTTGCATTTCTTCAAGGTCTTCGTTTGCCATTAAATGTTTGATGTTTCTAGCAATATCTAGTGGATTGAAAGATGGGATATTGGTACTCCAACCAGTACCAATACCTTCACAGCCATTGACTAAAATCATTGGTAGAATGGGTAAATACCATTCTGGTTCAACCGTTTGTTCGTCATCTTGAAGGTAGTTAAATAGCGGATCATCAGAAGGATGGAAAATCTTTCTTGTTAGCTTATTTAATTCGGTAAAAATATATCTTGCAGCAGCAGCATCTTTACCACCAGTAGCTCTAGTACCAAAAGCACCATTTGGCATTAGTAAATAAATGTTATTAGTACCAACAAAATTTTGGGCTAATCCGATAATGGTTTGCATCATAGCCTCTTCACCATGATGGTAAGCAGTAATCTGACCAACTTTTGGAGCCAACTGGGCCACTTTTTCTTCTTTTCTTAAATTTATCTTAAAACAAGTATACATAACCTTTCTTTGACCTGGTTTCAGCCCATCCAAAACACTTGGAATAGATCTGACATTGTCAGCCATTGAGAAAAGGATTAATTCTTTATTAATAAAATCACTAATTGGAATTTCATTTAGTTTTGGATCTAGAATTGTTCCAGGTTCATATTGTCTTAACCATTCCTTACGATCATCTGCTTTTTTCTTAGAAAATGCAAGATCAATTAAATCTCTATCATCGCCTTGTAAAGCATGAAATTTTTTTAAATGCTTATCCAAGTCACTGAAGTATTGACGGACTTCTGAAGCCAGCGAAGTACCTAAACCTTTGTAATACTTTTGCTTCCAAGAATATTTATGACTTTCTTCTTCTCTCCATTTCTCGTAATCAGGGATATTAAAAAATGTGATAGTTTCCTTCTTTGGCTTCGTAATCGTTACTTTAACAATCGGTGTTATAAATTCAAGTAGGAAACCTGGAATATCTAACAAACCTGGAAAAGAACTATCGATAAAATTAATAATCAAACCTTTAATATGCGAACCGTCAAGATCCTGATCTGTCATTATCATTAGATGACCATATCTCAAGGACTTTGTATCTTCATAATGTTTTCTATGTTGTAAACCCATAATTTTCTTAATAGCTTGAATTTCCGCATTTTTCAAGATTTGATCTGCACTTGCTTCTCTGACATTCAACATCTTACCACGAAGTGGGTAACACCCATAATGGTCTCTACCAACAACAGCAAGACCTGCGACCGCTAAGGACAACGCAGAATCCCCCTCTGTTAAAACTAAAGTACATTTATAACCATCTTTGGTACCTGCTTTATTAGCATCTTCTAATTTAGGGTATTCTGTGATTCTACTTTTTCTGGTACCATCTGACTTTTTCAAAGCATTGGTGTCATTTTCATCTGCAATTTCAAAAATTTTAGTGGCTAAGTCAGTTTTCATAATCTTATTTATATAATCATTGGAAACGTCACACTTTGAGCCAAAATCTTTGACTCTAGTAGTTAATTGTTCCTTGGTTTGGGACGTGAAAGCAGGATTTTCAATTAAACAGTTGATAAAGATAAAAATGTTATTTTTGATTTGAAATGGTTTAATTTTCTTCTTCTTTTTCTTTATAGCATCAGAAACTTTTCGAACTATTTGATCTACCACATAATTAACATGGGTACCACCTGTAGTTGTAGCAATGGAGTTTACAAAAGAAATTTGCTGGAATGAGATATCAGATACGGCAAATGCAATTTCCCAACGGTTGTTAACTCTTTCATACAGGATGGTTGGACTCTTTTGTGTACTTGCATCCTCACCTTTATCCAGTTGTCTTTTCTTCTCCAAAGATTTTAAATATAGCTCAACATAATTTTTGAAATTACGAATCTTCAATGACTTACCGTTTAAATATACATTAATATCACGTACTGAACCATTGATATCATAAACACGACGACGCATAACACCAAGGATATCGCTATCTAAATTTTCCATATTAAATCTGGGTAAATCAGGTTTAAAGCTGACTTTTGTGTAAGATGGACCTTTCTTATAAGAAGTAATTTTAGGTGGGTGGCATACACTCATATTCTTCTCCCATTTCTGAATATATTTTTTCCCATTTTTGGTGTCTGCAGTTTCCAAAATAAATTCAGTAGAAAAGATATTACAAAGTTTAGCACCATAACCGTTTCTACCACCGGTTACTTTCTTTTCATCATCGTCATAATTTGATGATGTTAACAGGTGCCCAAAAATCAATTCAGGTATATAAATCTTTTCTTTGTTATGTATTTCTATGGGAATACCCTTACCGTCATTTCTAATCTCAATTAAATTCTCTTCAGCGGTTATGGTTACATCTATTCTTTTCATTGATGGGTCACGTACTTTATTATCTGCTGCATTCACTAAAATTTCGTCAAATATTTTGAATAGACCAGGAACGATCTTAACTTGCTTTTCAATCATGCAATCTGTTTCATCATCATGAATCCATTGTTCTTGTTCGTGAAATTCAACGGAACCAATATATGTGTCAGGTCTTTTTAAGATATGGTCTAATTGAGAGATCTTCTGATACCTCTCAGAAGCTGTTTTACTGCTGTCAGTCATTTTACTGTTTATTTAGTATATAAAATATCCGACAACTAACAGTGGTTCTCTCTTGCAGCCTTGCCTATTCTTTAAGTTATTTTGAGAGTATATATACTGTTGTGTATTCTTTAGCAAAATTCTTTTTTTTATTTGTTTTGTTATAATTTTAGTTCGCGTTACTTTTTTAACACGAAAGAATATTAAATCACGAAAGGAATAAGACTATATAGTACACCATGATCCAAGTAGCTATAATATACATGATAAATGTCAAATGAATGATTAGACTTACTTCTTGGTTATTATTGAAAATAGGAGCTAATATATTTAAAGACATAGTCATTAATATAGGGCATTTCATCTGTAGGAAATTATGAATCTTCAACATTTCCTCGTCATATATCGTTTTAGTATTTTTATGAAAGTCATGTTTATTAAAATGTAGCCGTCTTGGTAAACAACTTTTAGTATATATGCACATATGGACACATAATTCTAATTTACAAACTACTTTATTTAATGTGTTTAGCTATTCTTCTAGCAAATATAAAACGTTATGGATCTCATTGGCATCTGAGAACCTTATGCTATGCATTTATATTCATTACAAAATCCTGCAACAAGATTGGCCAGGTTCTTCTTGCATCAATAGACTTGTCCTTGTGGCTAATTCAAAGATATCGTCAACGCCTTCCCCAGTTAATGCACTGCATTCCATATACTTCTTTGCGCCAATGATCCTTGCTACATTCTGGGCCTCTTCTGCTGTAACCATATTCACCTTCTCACCCTCGGTATTACATCCACTTTGTCTTAAATCTTTTTTCAAACCAACCAAAATAATAGGTGCATATGGGCAATACCGAAGCACTTCTTCTGCCCATTTTGTCTTGGCATTTTCCAGAGATTCGACATCATCCACTGCAAAACCAATTAATATAATATCCGCCTTTGAGTAAGAAAATGGTCTTAGTCGTTCATATTCTTCCTGTCCAGCAGTATCCCAAATTGCCAATAATACTTTAATACCATCAACACGACAGTCCGTTACATAATTCTCAAACACTGTAGGGTGGTATTCTTGAGGAAACTTACCTAACGTAAACACATAAAGTAGTGAAGTCTTACCACAAGCCCCATCCCCTATTATTACTAATTTTCTTTTGATTGGCTTTTCTGGCATTATATATTTCTTTCTGTAAAAATTTCACCTTTTTATTAGTGTCTCTTCTCAATACTTTCGTTTGATAAAATATTTAATATGAATATATATATATCCTCTATAATGTAATGTAGTTCGATATATTGATCAATACAGGGAACAATAAAATAATTCCTCGATGTTATTACTGTTCAACAGGTTCAGGAGACGGTGCTTTATCAGCTGGTTTGTTTTTGTACCTTTTGAGGATAATAACGATTGCTTTGGAGTTGCTATGGTACACTTGTTTCCTTTACGATTTGCTCTATGGGTTATTTTCATAAAGATGGCAGGAGGGAATGTAATCCAATAGCATTAATAAATAATGTATTAACAGTGATTGATCGAATATGTGGTGTTTGTTCACTAGCTCAACTATAAACCAACAGTAACGAAAATGACGAATTTTTGCAACGCTCCATCGTGATTAGTAACTGATTTTCGTCACGTGAAATAATCATATGGTGAATTGATGTGAAGATATAGATATGATGATGATTTTAGTTGTAAACAGTATTTACTATTTCATTTACAATTGGATATTTAATAACAACCTGTAATATATATGTGCGTATATATGTAGTTATGTATTTATGTATGTATGCATGTACTGTTTGAGTATTTACTACTACTCTGCAGTAGAAGTCGATGCAGGGATATTCATCATCATAGACCCTGAAGGAAATGTCATATGGTTTGAACCAATGTTAGAGTTTAAATCTTTACCATTTTTGGTTGGTGTCGTGTTTGGAAAAATATTATTCAATAGACTACTTGATCTACTTGGTGCAGTTGCTAATGGTTGGGACTGTATTTGTTGTTGATGTAGTTGTGGTTGTTGATAAAGTTGTTGTGGTTGTTGTTGTAATTGTTGAAATAGTTGATGCTGTGGAAGTAACTGTGTGCTTTTTTGACCCGATATTTTTACATGTGTCATAGATCCAGTTGTGGGATTACTCAAGAATTCACAACTGTAAGACTCTTTCATTCTTAATAACTTATGAATGAACGTGTTATAATCAATTCCTATGCTTAAGTTTTGGTATAAAGTATCAACTGCAATAAACGGTTGAGTTGGAACTTGATGTTGTAGAAGCAAATACTGTTTGTATATAGTCTCCAACATTAAATGATCATTGCTTATCTCTGAGGTACCGGTGCTATCTGAAATATTCGGGGAATTTTGTCCATTATTCATATATTGTGTACCAAATGATGTGGGATTCGACCACAGATTCGAAGATAAATAATTATGTGAATCTGAGGTGTTTGGCAATAAATTAGTAGTATTAGCAACATTCGGTAAACTATTTTGATTAAATGCCGGTATGCTATGGGTATCATTATTCCAAATCGAACTTCTTTGGGATAGTGGCATAGGTGTAGATGTAATGGACGAAGGGGATATGGTGCTAGGAACTGCAGTATTTAATTCTGTACCATGTGTCTGGATCTGTGAGGATATGGAGGATCTTTGACCATTCCATAATGGGTTTGTAGATACATTAGAATATGTGCTATCATTTAAACCTGTATATGATAACATATTGGTCAAGGAGTTTAATTCATCATCAAGCGTTTTTCTTTCCCTATTTGCTGTTAAAGCAAATGCTGCTCCTGAATGCTGTGAAATCTGTTGCAGTGGGTCAGTCTCGATGCTATTGCTCACAGCAGTTGGTGAAGGATATGTAGTCATATTTGGAACTCTAAATGACTGTTCAAGTAAGCCAGTTGACGATGAACTTTGTTGTGGTGTTGGTAATAAATTATTAGTCATTTGATATGCATGATCAATTTGAAAATTTTCACCTGAAAGAGCTGAAGAATTTGATAACGAATTACTACTAAAAAACGACTGGTTTGTTCCTGAAAATAACGGTTGTGTGGTTTGGGCCATTCCAGGAGCAATATTAGTTTCATTACTACGCAATTCATTAGGTTGTAATAAAGTTTGTAAATACGAGGGTGAGACAGAGGCTGACTGAGATGCTGTCGCTGTGCTTATCATTCCAACTATATCATCGTTAACACTATGTCTTTTTGTAGTTTGTAGTAGATTAGGTAATTGCCTGTTAAATAACTCAGAATTAGATTGATTGATAGTTTTGTGCGAAGACCTTTGCTGAATATCATTACTAAATTTCGAACCTTTCGATGATCCTGATGTATTGCTGCTATCAATTGGAACGATATTTTCCTTTAATAATTCCAATTTTTGGTCTTCAGCTTTTTTTTTATCTTCTACCTCTTTTTGCTTTTGTTTTTGCTTTTGTTTCTCTAAGTTTTCTAAACGTTTTGCTTCCTTTAGTTCCCTTTGTTCATCTTCTTTACGGCGTTTCTCTTCCTCCCTTTTACGCTTCTGTTCCTCTTTTAATGTTCTCTGGCGTTCTTGCATTTCTTCACGTTTACGTTGTTCTTCTAATCTACGTCTTCTTTCTTCATCTTTTTTCCTCTTTGCTTCTTCAACTTTTTTTCTTTGAGCTTCTCTTCTCTCTAATTCACGTTTCTCTGATTCATTTTTTAATCTCTCCTCCTCAGCAGCTTTTTTACGTTTTTCTTCTTCTTTTGCTAATTGCTGCAATTTTTTCTTCTCTTTTTCTTTTTCCCTCTTCTTCTGTTTCTTTTCTTCCTTAACCTTCTTTTTCTGTTGCTCATCCTCTAATTCCTGCAAGAGTTTTAGTCTATTTTTATCAGCCTCTTTCTCATTGAAAGACTCCATTATTCTACTCTGTAATAGCTTTGTAATTGCAATTTGAAGTAATTTCCGACCCTCCTCTAAACGATCAGCCTCATCGATCTCACTTTCATATTCTTCGCCATTTTCTTCTACTTCACATTCATCCTCATCATAGCTATCATTACTTCCATTAAAAGAATGCGAATGTCCCGGATGATGATGATGGTGGTGATGCTGGTCATTATTAATTCTGTTATCATCATTCTGTACAGTATGTGAATGGTTGCTGTGGTTATGATGTGAATGTGGATGGGGATGTGGATGAATGTTTCCATCACCAATTTCCTCAACATCTTCGATATCTTCCTCATCATACTCCGATATCACTTCATCTTCATCTTCATCTTCATCTTCATCTTCATCTTCATCGATATAATCAGATAACATTTCACTATCTTCATCATAATCTGAGTAATCATAAAGTTCGTCGTAATTCTCATCGTGCTGATGATCATCTTCGTAATTGATACTTTCAGTATCACCATTAATTGACGATAGTGGGTTTGTCAAAGTGGCAGCGGCCGCAGCAGCGGCTAATGATGCACTGATTGACGATCCACCAAATTCATGGTCAAATTTATCCCTAAACGATTGCATAATTATTTCACCAAATTGTTTTCTATCATTTCCAAACATAAACCTAGCAAATAACTCTTTCTCTAAAGGCGAAACTACTTTGAATTCCTTTTTGTTTGTATCATAAGAATTTGTCATTCTCTCAGCAATGTTTCTTTGTAAATCTGCATATTCTTCTGGTGTTAGTGGTTTTCCATTGTGTAACATAGTAGTAAATGCTCTTGCATCACCTGACTCCTCATAGTATGATTTATCAACTTCGTCATTCTTATTACCCTGTGTCTTCTGTAATACAAACTTTTCAATGGCTTTCAGGAATCCAGTACCATTGGTATTCATCAAGTCATCTGTGATAGCTCTCATATCTGGGTACATCATCACTTTGTCAACATATTCTTGTGCAATTGTTGGATGTGATGATATAAATGTTTTAGTAAAATTCAAATACTTTTTCTTTAGCTCTTCATTGTTGGTATTCAACTCATCTTCTGGTATTAGTTTTTTTGCTCTGCTATTAAGATTATCATCTACATGTACATTTTGATTCACATTGTCTGAAGTAAGTATTTGATGTGGTTTAGGGTTATTTTGTGCATGGAGCGGCTCATCATGGACCTCATGGGGTTGGGAATTCATCTCATTTTTAGATATTTGTTGTCGTTGCTTATTTTGTTTAAAATGCAATACTTCTTCCTTTAAAGAATCAACAGTTTTTGAAGATAAGAATTTTTTTACCATTTCATCCTTCACATTATCAAAGTCACCTAGATCTGTATTTTTATGACCATAATTATCATCATTATTGTTATTATTATTATTATTGCTATTATTACCAGTGTCTGTGGTAGTAGATTTGTTCGTGTTGGCATCAATGTTATTATTATCGTCATCACCGTTAGGGTTATTCGATAATTGATTCTTTGAAAGTTGTAGTTCCTTAATAATACCTAAATGGAATTTAACAGGGTTAGTTTCAGGATCTTTTATTTTGTCAACTTCATATAACATATTGTATATTCTTTCCATTTCTTGATCCATAGCCATATGACGACGACCACATACCGAACAACTACAACTGTGATCACTCTGGTATTTACGAATGATCTCAAATACCTCCTCCTTTTCAATTCTTAATATTGATTTTTTCTCCTCTGGAACTAATGATTCCCAATGTGAATCTAATGTAAAGGCAATTGAAGATTGTTTTTGTTGTTTCGTGGTCGTGATGACAGAGTTACTATCACTATTCCTCCTGCCATTTTTCTTTTGTTTATTGTTTGAATTATTTTCAACTGGCAATGATTCAACTATAACATCACCATTTGGGGCCCTTTTTATTACACGGGAAGTTGGATACTCCTCTTCTTCATTGTATACTTCTGCCTTCATCTGTGGAGGAAGTAGAAAAGAATTGATATCCTCATAGTTGGTGTGGCTTTTCTTGCTATTGTGCTTGGATTTGCTCTTCTTTTTCTTACTTTTAGAGTTAGGTGGCATTTCTGATATATCTATTTTCAATAGCTATTTACAGATAAAAACGATAATTTGTTAGATATTCCTAGTTTAGATCTCTTTTGTTATGGTTTCTCTTTATATTTGTCAAGCTTTGTTTCTTGTGTGTTCTTCTTTTTTGCTTCTTTTTTTCTGTTTTTCTTGACTGTGTGTCCAATGGAACGTCAAACTGGGTAATAATAGAAAATATACGGATGAGTGTGTCAAATAGTTTGTATAATGTATATTGTTCTTAGTTGGAATAATCATCAAGAGGCTTAAAGTATATTAATGGCTTAATTATGATATATATACGTATGTCTATACTTTTGTGACTTTAATTCAATGTTTTGGGCCTAGATGTATTGCAACCGCACTTGTAAATACTGTCCCAATAAATTATGTGTTTGTCACTGCAAATTCTATTTAAAAGATAAAGGGAAGTGCACACGATGTTAAGGGTTGATATATCTAGGTTAGACCATAATAATAATACAAATAGGCTCTCAAACAACCATTACTTTAAAAAAAACTTTAGATTGAATGATTTATTTGAGGACACCATAAAATCTATATTGTAAGCTTAAAACTGTAATGGCAAAATCAATAAAAAATGGATATATTTTCACTGACTTTATTTTAAAAGCATTATTCAATAGAGATATCTATATTTGATGTTTATGCTGTATAATTATATGCATGAGCCCTACTAAATAATTACATATTTACCTGTTTATATATCCACGAATTAGCTAGTAATTGTGAGAAATGCCATTCAATTCCGTTCAATACAATTTGTTAATCCTAGTAACACTATCATTTAAACTCAGTTCAGGATCTGAGAAGAACATTACCCCAATATTATATTGTCTGATTTCATTTAACTGTCTAATTCCTTCGTATACTCTCTTCTTCCATGAATCTTCTCTTTTATCGAAGAATGTGCCATATGTGTTATAATCATTCTGTGTAGAAGGCACATAGTATTCAGAATATTCATTAGAATCAGAATCTAACGGAACTGTATTAAACCTCCTTGGGGTTACGGTTGGACGAGTTGGTAAAGGAGGTGGTGATGATAGAATTCCTTTTTCTCTCGGCAATATGCCGTTTTCCTTCTCTATCTGTATTTCTTTGGTACAATCCTTGGAAGGTGATATTCTTGATTCTTGGATAGTATTTGATTGCGTTTTTGATAATTGTAATCTCTTTGGAGGAATTGGTGGCGGAGGTGGTCTCTTCAAGATAGTTTGTTTTATCGGAGTTGATGTTAGCGATGAAGACGAAGCGTGCAATGAGTTGTGTTGTGATGAATGCTGCAAATGTGATATGACTGGTTGAGGATGTTCTTCCTGTAGAATCTTATTTAGTTCATCCATTACTTTTCGTTCTTGTAAGCCCATATCACTCATTGAATTCTTGCAACAGCGAATATATATACCAATAATCTGATCTGGGTATTTCAATGCTGTAGAAATATAAGCTTCAAAATCCTGTTCTCCAGAATCACCAACCAATATAAATTTCTTATTTGGGAAATCTTCCAGAATCTTCACTACTGTATCAATTTTTCTATTGGCACTCGATGTCATGATACTTGAAAGAAAGTTTCCGGAATACTGCTTTAAGAATAAAGGACCGTTAGGTAAAGTCTCTGAGATATAGGTTTGTAGAGTTTCATAAAGTTGAACTGGTGCATTTGAGACGTAAAAGAAATCGACATTAGCTACTTGCTTGAGTGTGTTATACCATAATGGAATCTTGTCAATTAGCCACTCTTTCGTATCATTAACAAATACATTTCTAAACATTGATTTTTTATCGCCAGTTACACCGGTATGCTTTATAGTATCATCTATATCACTTATTAGACCTACACCGTCAGGTTTGATGAAGGGACAAGGGTATATATTCGAGATCATTTTAGGGAAATCTGGAGGAGTATCTAGTGTTAAACGCATTGCGGTTGGTAAAAAATCCGTTTGAAGTTTTACAGTGACATTACCTGATGCATCTGTGGTTTGAAACACGGTGTGTGTATTATTGCTATTAGTATTGTCGTTAAGGAGATCTAATATCACTGGAAGATTTGATATGCTCCTAGAGAAGAATCCTTTTAACCTTTCTTTTAAAGTTGCTAATTCTCCACTGCTGACATGGGCCGTGGATATGTCGGATGAGGGTGTGTCTGTATGCGGTAATGTATTTTGGTAGGAGCTTGCTTCTGAATCGGAAGACATAATTTCATCTTCTGAATCTCTGTAACCAATATTATTATTGTTATTTGAGTTAAAATTATCAAAGAAGGATGTTGTTGATACTGAAGATAATTTGTGCTCGGTGTTAGTCTTACTACTGTTGTTATTGGTTTTAATATATTGTTTGCATAATGATAATAACAGTTTATTTCTCCTGCTTGCTGGATTACCCGGTGCGCTAACCAAGAATCTAATTTTTGTTTCATAAATCATTTTACTACCGTTTGAATTCTTCAAAATTGTATAAGTTGGATATAATTGTATATTCATATCTGGTGGATAAGTTATATGCTGCTGTGGATTTGGACTTAGAGATTGATTCCTAAAGCTATCTGAAGCCTTCTGAGATATACTTGATTTTAATTGTGGTATATAGACGTCCTTTGTAGTTTTCATTAAATTTAGAAACTTCTGTTTTCTACCGACAGGTGAATAGTACTGATTATTATCATTATTGTCAAAACTATTATTGGTGCTATTATTTTGGGTTAGCATCGATATGTTGTCATTACTGTTGGTTCTTTTATTCATCTTTTTATGTCTAGTAAGTAATCTTTTCTTTCTAAAGGAGAGACGAGTATAATTTTTATTTAATAAATGCAGGTGTGGTGAGAATAATCTCGCTTGAGGTAGACAACCCAAAATGTAAGAATTTAAATTCAAACTTCGTGTAAGAGAGAAGATCAAACCGTCACAAACTTGAATATGGTTGCTATGATAGTCCCTGACTCTTGGAGGGAGAATAAAATATAGTATTTAGTTTTATATTGATTTTATCTTTGGAAATATTCTGTTGGAAACTAATCAATAATAATAATAATAAATTAAGTGATGTGCTATGTGCTATGTGCTTAAATAGAGCCTTAAACAGTACAGCTTGGTAATTTATCTTCTTATTCTTCTGAGTTTTAATTTCAGGATGAGATTGGAAGCCTTTATAGTGTTGTAATACTAATTATTAAGCTGTCTAATAGGGAGCCTTCCTCCTATTATTATTACCTTATATTAGTTAATAATAATATATATAATGTTTTTGCCTTCTACTTCTAAGAATGAGGCTGATACCGTAATAAATGAGGCAATAAAATAGATAAAAATTAGAAGTTAAGCTTAACTAGACTAATAATTGGTATGTATTTGAATCAAATGCTAGATATTAAGAAGATTTCTAAACAATATTGAGGAAAGATCACTAGAAGGAATAACTACTAGTTGTTATAATAGTTTTAAGTTCATGTCGAAGAGTGTTAGTGTTTCCTTCCCCTTACCGTGGTGTAATTTCAAATTGTGAAAAAACAAAACACGAAGATTAATTTAAGCGAGAATAAGTAAAAACGATTAATTATAAACAGATGAATTGTTAGGCAAGATGGCGTTTCATAGGGGAACTAATATACAGAAGGCTACGTAGTTCAGATAAATAAAAGAAGAAGAAATAATGTCGGGTATACCACTAGAAGAACAAATGATATCGAAACAAAAAGAATTAGAGGCTTTGAAAAAGATAACGTCGCTGACAGATATGATGAAGATTCAATTAGATGAACTGGGAGAACAAGTGAAGCAGATTGAAAACAATTCGAGTACTGTTAGTGATATAATGAAAATATGGGAGACTATTACTAGGTCTATATCGGAAGCTGGGTTAGGGTTATTGCGGTACGTAGAAAAGGATCATGAAGTAGGTATTTGGGCCACCGAGAAAGAAGATTCTAATAATGACAATAATAATGACAACGATAGTGAGAATGGAAACAATGAAGATAGTAAGGAAGTACCATTACCAGAACCACTAGTCAGAGTACCTATTCCAGATGAAAAAGATGTGTAATTGTATTTATATGCGTGTGAATCTGCATGTATGTACGTAAAAATAGGTATAATAAGTATGTAACCATAGTATAATTTGAATTATAAATTTATTTATTAATTTTGTTTAATTGTTTAATGATGCTTGGGAAAACATACTTCTTTCACATAAATATTAAAAATAAGAGAACTTTACGAAAAATAAAAAATAACTTATTTCTTTGTTAACAAGACTATATTGCTAACATATAACCACAACCACTAACAAACTAAAGCTTGAAATATAAAATAACTAAACACTTGATTTACATCTTATACTTACGTAGTTACTTACAGCAAGTAATGAAATCACATATTCCTAGATATATACTCTAGTAACGGTGACAATATATGTACAACTGGAATATACCTTATATATTCCACGTTCCAGAAAATACACTTGTGCTTACTATTCCATGTCTCTATTTATATAAAAAACTGAAGCAAAGCATCTGTTGCCGCCCAGGTTTCAATTAGGTTGACTGTTTTTACCATCCGTACACACCCAAAAATCTGTTTACCGCAAAAAACACTTTTTTGTTTTTCATTTTTCTTAAAAATATTCTGACAAAACCATTTCAGTTTCCTCATTCGGCGAAATTTTTCAATCTGAATAAAAAAAACGACTCGCTCAGAATTGCAGCCGGTTACCCAGGTGCACAAGTTTCCTCTCAAGATTCTAGTCCCTTAGTATACGGTACGTACAGCAATAGCAATAACAATCGCAACAGGCCTTGGTAGAATATGCCCATCTATATACACATAAATATATATGTTTCAACAAATATACTTCAAGCTCTAAAGCTAAAAATCTCTGACGATTAAATCCAGATAAAAAACCCCCCATACAATACACACACGTTCAACATGTCTAACAAGATTTTATCCCAAGCTCCAACTGAATTAGAATTACAAGTTGCTCAAACTTTTATTGATTTGGAAAACTCATCTGCTGACTTAAAGGCTGAATTGAGACCATTACAATTCAAATCCATCAGAGAAATTGAAGTTGCAGGTGGTAAGAAGGCTCTAGTCATCTTCGTCCCAGTTCCACAATTATCTGCATACCACAAAGTCCAAACTAAACTAACTCGTGAATTAGAAAAGAAATTCCCAGACCGTCACGTCCTTTTCTTAGCTGAAAGAAGAATCCTTCCAAAGCCAGTCAGAGGTGCCAGAAAGACCCAAAAGAGACCAAGATCTAGAACTTTAACTGCTGTCCAAGACAAGATGTTAGATGACATGGTTTTCCCAACTGAAATCGTCGGTAAGAGAGTTAGATTCCTAGTTGGTGGTAACAAGATCCAAAAAATCTTATTAGACTCCAAGGATGTTCAACAAATTGACTACAAATTGGAATCTTTCCAAGCTGTCTACAACAAGTTGACCGGTAAGCAAATCGTCTTTGAAATTCCAAGTGAAACCCATTAAATTTTCAAAATTTAATTTGATTTTTTCTACTTTATTATTATTTAAAATAAAGAGATTAGGAGATGAACGGAGTAAGAGTAAGAGTATAATGGGTATTATGTATACTATTGCAATCATTATATATAAGATTAATACTTATTAAATATATATGTAAAACTTTATTAAAAGAATTAAAAACAACAAAATATAACCCCATTATTTTTATTACTATTGTTATTATATAACTATGTACGTACGTCAAAATTCATTGTGGGAAGGCAGCGAATTTACCCAAATCTTGAAAAATTAAAAAAATTATTAATGTAATTTCATAAATAAATAAACAATTATGAATGGATCATCATCAATTTCATTTTTATATAGAATGAAGTCAGTTTATTTATAAGGAAAGTAAAAACGATATAACACAACATAATATATATAAGTCATATGAGATGAGTACACCTGCCAATTTGTACCCTGGATTAAACGATATAGCGGATGTTCTTGAGGAGTATCCCCTAGAGACATCCAAATACCTAACACTATTACATGAGATTGATGCAAAATGTGTAAACTCTTTACCAGAACTTAATGGAAAGATCGATAGTTTTTTAAAAAAGAAGCATCATGTTGATAATGATGGAAAAGAGGAAGGAAAACAGCAAGAGAACCCTGAAACTATTACAAAGAAAGAAGAATTTAGCCATCTGAAAATTAATGAACTAAGTGAAATCAATAGAATATTTGAAGAGTTAATGCCATCTTTAGAGGAGAAAATGCACGTATCTTCAATCATGCTTGAGTCCCTACAAAAGTTGGACGATCGATTAGAACTAGCATATGAAGTCTCTATTAGAAACCAAGAGATCCCAACACAATTAAGAATGGGTGCAGACAACCATCCTGCTATGCATTTACATTATGAGCTAATGGATAAGATAGATAATAAGACAGGTGGTAGTAAATCATCACAAGCATTGAAGAGCGAGTCTAGAAGAGAAGCAATGGCAGCAAACAAAAGACAACAACATACAGACTCTGTTGTTGGATCCAATAAGGATAGACAAATCAACAGCGGAAGGGACGATAATGCTTCAGATACTAGCACGACATCTACAGCAACAAAGGGTAAGAGGAGTGCCGGCAGTAATAATATCACAAGTGGTGGTAGTGCTACAGGGTTAGAAAACAAAAAGAGAAAAAGAAGAGTCAACACTACAATGGTGAACACAAATAACAGCACAGCTCCAACCAATAGCAATGGTAGTTACCATACCACAGGAACTATATCATCAAATAATGCAAGTAAAAAGAATGGCACTGTACAACCTTCTAATACAACTGGTGCGTCTGCAACTGCCAGTACATCAGGTGTATCCAATAATCAATATATACGAACTTCAGCTGGTAACACAGAAGATGCCATTTCAAGCCACGAGAGGATAGAACATACTATTACCACTACTGTTAACAAATCAGGCAGTGCTGAGCATAAATTTGAGAAGACCAACGAATACGGCGAACCGTTATACTGCTACTGTAATCAAGTAGCGTACGGTGAAATGGTTGGTTGTGATGGTGTGGAATGTGATTTAGAATGGTTCCATTTACCATGTATTGGGCTAGAAACTTTGCCCAAGGGCAAATGGTATTGCAAGGACTGTAAGAAGAAACAGAAACAGAAACAATAAGACACGAATATAATACGTGCTTTGTGCGTCTTTGAGAATGCAGTTACCTCTTTATTATAATGTAGTTTGGTTTTTTGTGTTTCGGATTTAATCACATTAATTTTTTATTACGGTGCGCAACTAACAAAATTAATGGGGCTGATAATACAAGCTAATAAATATAAATATAAGGTGTTGATGTTGCTGAAATCTTGCACACAAACTAGCAATTCTCGATTAGTATACAAAATTATCTTTACAGCAGTAATATTTCTGCGAAGATTATGTTCATTTGCAAACTACAGAGGAAATAATATATACAATAATAAAAGAATAGTATTAATGATGCCATTTCATCATTTAATGGTACGATACAATATACCTTAGTTTTTAAATTAGCTATACTAATAAATACTAACATTTAATAAACTTATCATGTTTCCTCGTTTTAAACACAGAAGACACCAAAAAAACTTAAATTGGTCGTAATAGGCGGTGGTGGTGTAGGTAAATCAACCATAACAAAACAGTATATTCAATCCAAATTTGTTGAAGAATCTGATCCAACAGTGGAGGATTTATATAGAAAGCAAAGTATTATCGATAATGTTCCTTATATATTGGATATACTAGATACTGCTGGCCAAGAAGAATACTCAAGTCTAAGGGAACAACATTTGAGAAACAGTGATGGGTTTATGCTTATATATTCTGTTACCTCAATGGAATCATACAACGAAGTCATGAGCTTATATCATCAAATATTAAGAGTCAGGGAGGCTGATTGTATTCCAATTGTGCTGGTCGGTAATAAATCTGATTTACTTGATGAAAAATCAATTGCTTATGAGAATGGGGTAGACTTGGCAAAAGAAATGGATGCACCATTTTTTGAAACATCTGCAAAAGATAATATCAATATTGAAGAAGCATTTCTGTCATTAGTTAGACTCGCTAGGGATATGGCTAATAAAGATATCAGGGAAGAGGAACCATCAAAGCAAACAGAAGCGACCACTGTGGTAGGTGTCACTTCAAACAGAACAGAACAGACCTCAAACGAAACGGAGAAAGGACTAGAAGAAGAAAGAAATAAGGAATGCAATGGTAATACAAGAATGAAAGATTCCGAGAACAATTTAGAAATTTCTTCAAATAACAAGAACAGGGAAGAACAACAAGAAAATGACGATCTCACTACAGAAGTAGGACCTAATAGTAACAGGCCCCAAGAGGAAACTTCCAGACAGAATGTGAATGTAAATGTGCCAGTAACTCACGAGAAAGAGCAACCTGCTATTGAAAACAATCCTGCAGAAACTAATGATAGAGGAGAGACCCTTCCACAAAAGAAACACAAGGTTAAAGATGATATAAACTGCTGCATTATATTGTAATTTATCGTAACTATTATAAAATGACAGGAAAAGAGGGTTCAAATAAAACGAAAATTAGAATAAAAATAGGTGAAGACCAGACCACGCTCCATTCAAATGTGTCATTTTTTATAAAATATACAAACTTTAGTTGTTCCTCTTAAATATATACATATATGTATGCATAAACTAATACTATACTATTGATAATAACAATATAACCGATTGCTTCGACTTTAACATGTGCCAAATCAGTATATAGAAGCCACTCTAATTAATAAAATGCAAACAGATAAAATGTAACATTAGACTAGCTATAACAAATTCACCAAATGCCCTATTCTTTGGAATACCTTCAAATGGATTAACTAATTGTAATCTCAAAGAGATCAAAAGAACAAACTGTCCAACACATATTATGAAACCTGCCAAAAAAGCATTGAATGGGTAATTATCACGGATAAAACAAATGAAAGCAAACTGCAAGATTCCAATAAGAACTAGAGCAACACAGAATATATCAATCAGTTTCAACTTTGGATTGTTTGAAATCTGTTTTAAATAACTATCTACTGATGAATTGATTGCTTCATTGAAATCTTTTTTAATCTCTGCTGTCGATGCACGCTCAACGGCGGCCTTCTTACTGGAAATTGCTGGACCCATTCTTGTTCTATGTACTACTGCACTGCACTTGGGATATGACTACAATTTACAGTTAACTATCCAGCTATCCAAACACCTTTATACAGATAATAAAGTTGAAAATGTTATAATCGACTTTTGTTTTTCCTTGAAAGAACACGTTGAGTAAAATGTGAGATTTAATGCGCAGCAAAACACGCCTTAATACTACAAATACAAAAAAGTGACGGACGATGTCAAAATTTAGTCTATCAACCGAAATTTGTAAAGATTTTTATTGACTTTTAAAGATACACAGGGGACTTTATGCTTTAGTAAAATGGCTTGCTTTATAAGTTAAAGAAGTGCTAAAAGAAACTAGCATAGATTAATGGGAGTATATAGTAAATGGGTTTGATGGATACTTCTGAGAAAATACCTTCGGAGTTTACGAATACCTACAGTACAAGAGAAACCAATAATGAAATTGATAATATAACAGATGGTTTTGGCGACATACTTATAGCCAATGAGGTTGAAAACCCAAGGAATATTGACCATCAAAATAAGGACGAAAATGGGGAAGAATATGAAGGTGAGGACGAAGAAGACGAGGACGAAGACGAGGATGAAGACGAGGACGAAGAGGAAGAGGAAGACCACATATATATAAATGAAGAAACAGAATCAGGCAAAGAGCAGATTTTAATATCCCACCCTCCACAGGAAAGAATTGTCCCACCGTTGAATTTTTGTCCAGTTGAGAGATATCTGTATAGATCAGGCCAACCATCGCCAGTTAATTTCCAGTTCTTATTAAACCTAAATCTAAAGACCATAATTTGGCTTGCAAATGAAGAGCCACAAGATACGCTATTGGAATTTTGTGATAATTATAACATCACATTGCAGTTTGCTGCAATAAATCCTGATGGAGGTGAAGATGATAATCCTTGGGATGGTCTAACTGAGCATTCAATTATCAATGCACTGAAGACAATAATAAACGAAAAAAATTACCCACTATTGGTTTGCTGCGGGATGGGAAGACATAGAACTGGAACTGTTATCGGGTGCTTAAGAAGAATAATGGGTTGGAATTTAGCTAGTGTCTCTGAAGAATATAGGAGATTTACAGGTAGTAGAGGCGGTAGAATTCTAGTAGAACTATTGATAGAAGCCTTTGATACAAATTTGGTTAATATAGATAAAGACAAGGCCCCTGAATGGCTAATAACAGCAATGGATAGTTAAACTCGAATACAATAAATAATATGCCTCCTCCTCTCTACTATTTTCCATAAATATTAATTAAATTGACGAAGAGCTTAGGTATGTAAAATGTTAAATTGCATATACATACATACTTGGATATATAAATATATATATATTACGAATGTTAATATTATTACTGGAGCTGTTCAATAACAGTCTTCCTTATATGTTTAATGAATTCAATCAATTTATCACTCATTGTCCTATCTAGATCGATCAATTCTTTTTCCTTTGTTACACCATTTGAATAAATATCCTTCCAAAATTTGTGATATTTTTCGCTAAAATCAAGTGGCAATACTTCTGTTTCTACAATTCTTACAAAATTATTCCATGTATTTGGTGTTCCTACGGAAAATGTAGCTCCAGCAAATAACCATGGAACGACCATTCTAGAAGGTAAACTAGTAATAACCCTTGATAATACATTTTGATTTCTCGGTAATGAACCAGTAAATCCCTTGTAAGGTTTAGCACACAAGACTCTCCCACTAAGGAATGCTCCAAGTGATACCACTGAAGTTGGTAGTAGATAGTTATTATTTTCAATATTGTCAGTGAAAATTGTCTCGTTCAAGTACTGCTTCATGTTATTATAGTTCTTTTTTTGGTTATGTTCATATAGGACAATACTATTCCTTATTGAGTAATATTTTCTAATCAACTGGTTTCTTCTTTCATGTATCCACTTAGTAACAGGCATATATGCCATTATTAAGTTACCTGTTGACAATATGCTTATATCCAAAGTCTCGATATCTGCTAATGGTTTAAAAATAAGGGGAGATGTTTCTGATGTAAAATTCGCTATGCCATTGTTATTGGCTGTTGGATCTGAATAGAATTTACTCATTTATGCTCGGTTTAATGCCCTGGAAAGTGCCTTGCTTATATCTGAGCAGCTATCCTTAAACTCGATACCTCGTATATACAGGTTACAAATTTTTTATCATATTTTATAACTGAAGACTTTTTTTCCAAGTAATACGCTCGGCCAATCATTTTGAAAGTTGAATTTTTGGTAGATGATTTCGGAATTAAGGTCATGTGACAGTCGCTGAATAATGTATATATTGAATGAAATAAATAAATAAAGTATACGATATTAAAAATTGTTAGTTTGTATGAATAATGCTATGATGTGTAGATACTCTGGTATGAGGTATAGACCATACTAATTGTACCAAGGATGATTAGTACCCGGTCAAATACCACCATCCACCGTGTAGTCCTTGACATTTCGTTGTAGTTTTGTTGTGTACAACATCTCAAATGTAACATGGGTGGAAATATGTATACCAAGGGCAAGCAACAAAATGAACCAATAACGGAGACAACTTTATCTAATGAATCGATTCCACAATATGCTATCAGAACAACTGTAGATACGATTATGGATCTACCTAGATTCTTTAACCATTTAATTTTCCAGCTTGATTTACCTGAATTTAAAAATACTTGAACTATCCTTGTATCGCCACCGTCAGCACTTACTATAATCTCCTTAAATTTTGGAAAGACCTTACCTTCAATGATCTTAATTGCTGGGAATAATTGCAATGGCGTAGACAGCACAATAGCAATACAGTAAAATAATTGAATTAAATTAACTGCAATGTTCTTCTGTGGCAAGTTTAGTAATATAACTGTTTCTATTTTATTACCATATGCTAGGTACCCTATAGTAGCAATAATAACAAACATTGACGTTGCTGTCAAGATGACCAAACCAAGAATAAGTGGAAATTTTTCAGGATTTCTCATCGAATCTTGAACAGGTATAATCAACCCAATACCTTCAAATGCAAAAATCGCTGTCCCAACGAATAATGTCCACCTACTCGTATTCATACCATATATGATACCCTCGGCAGGTTTCATTCCTAAATCAACAAATAAATGTTTCATGCTAAAAAACAATACAATAACCAAGCCTGCCATGATGAAAAAGTTTGCAAATAATGATGGTATGGATAGTTTTGAAATGTTCCTTATAAATGACAGAGGAATGAAGATAATTAATTGGAAGAACATTAAAAGACCAAGGCTTGTATTTTTAACATGAAATACATTTTCTAAGAAGGCCTCAAAATTTTTAGCTGTAAAAATCATATATGCAGCAGAGAACCCAATTTGTGTTAGAACTAAAGCTAGTAAAATGACAAATTTCATCCATGATCCATATAATTTCAAACCGATATCACCAAACGAGGCAACCTTTGTACTTACTTTCGCTTGGATAAGAATGTAGTAACACCAATAAGAATATAAACCAAAGAATATCAGTAGTATAATAGAAAAAGTTAAACCACCATTATGAAACCCGTTTGGTAAGAATAAGATACCAGTGCCAACAAAAGATTTTAGTAATAATAGGAATACTTTAGTTGGTGATGCAGTTCCTCTCACCTCTGAGAGTTGTTCTTTCATAGCAGCATCTACACTTCCAGTTGGCATCAATGCATTACGTTCTTCTCTATTAACCATTCTACCATCTTCCCCCTCTTCAGATAAGAAATCGTCTTCAAACGATTCACCTGCAAAATGTCCATACACATAAAGAAATTCTAAGAAATTCCTGGTCAAAAAAGGCACTTCTTCTTCTTTATTTTCTGCCAATTCTCCATTGGATGCCTGGGATACTTCAGGAGAAAGCCTGCTTCTTGAACCACCATGATGACTTGACCCAGGTTTTTCAATCGAAAGTATTTTATTTTGCTCTTGTGAACCATGTTGGTGTCTCATTTTATTCACAATGAATTCTCGCCTAAAACCACCAGGGACGTTCAACGCACCAGCAGTCGACTCTCTCCTACTACGTTCCATCATTAATGGTACATCTTCCATGCTCTTTAATTTTTTTACACTAGGCCTCTCATTCTGAAGTGTTAATCGATATATATCTCTTACAATATCACCACCCACGCTTGATAAGTTAGTATCATCAGTTTCAAAGTTTGAACCATTTCTTGTAGATGATACACTCGTAGTATGTCCAGCTGTTGAAAATTTACCACTTCTTGTGTCTGTTTCACTGGTTGCATTAGAATCTGCTCTAAAATGATTATTCAAATAATTTTCTCTCACACTATTTATAATCTCTTCTTCTTGTTTTTGCTGCTTGGTTCTAAAATCTGGGGTATTCATATTTACATGAACAAGTGACTCTACACTTTTACCCATACTTCCTGGAATTATACCTGGTTTAAGTGCGGATCCTCTTCTACTAATAAAACTGCCAACTGCAGCATTGGAATGTCTTCTATTTTTTGGTATATTAATGGTTTTGGATTGGGCAGAACCGGATTGGTTCTGTGGTGGATGCAGCCGGTTGAAATTCGCTGTAAGACGAGTATCATCATAGTCTTCCAAAACTGAGTCTTTACTCCTATTTAAATTATCTTTACCCAGTGGTTTGTACCCACCTGAATTGAACATTTTTGTTTACTGCGATTTAGAATACTGTACCTGGCTAACTAATATATGCTTAGCTAAATAATATGTGCTTAGCTAAATAAGATGTTCTTAATTACGGCTCGTAAGTGTTTATAGATTTAAATTTAAAGGAAAGAACTTAATCCTAATATTCATAAAACTCAACAAACCTTCAGTAAATGCAATCTTGTTATTTTCTTCTCCTGGTTATACAACACAAGCACTACCTATTGTGGAGCAGATAGTTAATCTTTCCAAAACATGTCATTTAGTTTTCGTGTTGCGCAGTGTTTATGGGGCGCATCTTCGGACTGATAAACAGCTTGCGTTGCTGGGGATTGAGATGTGCAACAGTCTATTAATAGAAGAATGTTCAACAACAAGAAGGAACAAAACCCTTGTGGAACCATAAAATGATCCTCCTTGTTACAAGTTCAATAAAAAACATATGTGTATATATTAATTTTTATTTATATTACAAATTAATCTAAAATTATGTATGTATTTCTATACCAAGGTTACATGAAATCAAATATGCTTCCCATATCGACATAACGACGCCCACAGTTACTTAGATATTTTTGGACGACCGTCTGACTAGTCTCAAACAACTCTCTGTTTTGCTCACTTAACGCTTTTATAGAAGATTCAGTTAATTTTTCTTTAGGGAAATCCTTTTCCCCTTCATAATAAATAGGTTTCAAAGTCTGGCTCTTATTCTTGTCACAATCAAATAATGATTCAAAATACATTAATTGGTTATAAAGTTGTTTATCAGAATATCTATATCTCATTACACTAGTACAGCCATCATTTAAACAACGTTTGCCAAATACAGACAGCTGCCTTGTAACGTTTCCACATGATGAGTCATCACAGACTAACCACGCAGCATAGTATAGTGAAATATGTGCTCTGATAGTAGCTTCAAGTTGAGAATTTAGTTGTATTGGTGTAAAAATATGTTCACAGTTTTTACATTGTAGACCATTATAACACATACTATAATAGTTAGATGCAGTAATACCACCGAATGGGAATAGTTTGAGACAGTTAGGACAACTTAATTCTAAATTACTTGCATCCTTGAATCTTTCCATATCTGATATAGTTGTCTCTAAAGGTTGTAGACCATCAATACCGTTCCCATTAGGACCATCCGCAGTTCTCTTTAAATATTTCTTACCATCTAGACCCAATGCTTCACTTAAGCGAACAACATCAAAACTTTCAATTCTTTCTAATAATCTTTCTACTGGAGCAAATATTTGTTTTTCCAAGTAGTAATCAGGATCTGGAATTAGATTGTTTCCTTTGATCATTACCTCATTTAACGCAAAAGCTCTTTCTGCAAAATGTGATACCACTGATGCACTATCTTTTGAATCTTTTGAATCATCTTGTTGTTTTGTAATTACAAATGTAATAACTGTACCTGCTTTAACAACTCTACCGGACTGACGCATCCTTAGGGCAACTTGAACAGCTGGCATAGTTTTACCATTTGGATAAGCCTTAGGATCCTTAGAAAGTTTAGTGTTGATTTTATATTTATCAATTCTAATTTCATTCTTCTCCATCTTAGATTTAATATCTTCCAAATATGCATACACCTCCTGCAAGGCAGTCTCAGGATCTTTATCTGATAACAGAGTAGTTAATACGTGTGTTGATACATCTTTGGATAATGGACAAAATTCACGACGTCTCATATCCAAACCCTTGACTTCTAGAACAGTACGTTCGTTTCCTTGTTTATCTATAGTAACGTTTAGAGCTGCATATTTCTTCTTAGCATGCAATAACAGTTTTTTGAAAACATTATCAATATCAATTTCTAACAACCTATAACGTTCATTAACCAGTTTTTTGAAATTCTGACCAATCTTAATAGCTTCAGCATAACTTTCACACCCAGTATCAATCATAACAGAATCAGTATCACCATATACAACTAATAAATTCATACTTTCAGCCAACTGTCTTGTGTTCATCAAAATTTCTCTACCCTTATTTGTGACCAGCATAGCCAATGGCTTAGCATAAAATCTACTATTAACATAACCCAAACAACCATACATAGAATTTGCAGTTAATTTTAAAGCTTGTTGTCTAATATCACATTGGATTCGTTTATGTGGATCGGTTTCATTCTTCATTATCTTTTTAACCTCACGACGACGATCAACTAAATTTGCTAATAAACGGGGTAAAACACCTTGGTCCTTATCGGTTGAAGGAACATTTGGCAATTCATCCACGTCGTTTAGGTTTCTATCAACAGTTGTAAAACAAATGTTATATTCTTGAATAATCGATGGATACAGGGAATTGAAATCCATAACTAGGATATAGTTTTTATGTAGTCCCTTTTCAGGTTCAAAAACTAAACCACCTTGGTATTTAGCCTTCTTAGAAGGAATAGGAGCTTCGCCAGTACCGTTTTCTTCATTATACTTCTGTTGTCTTTGAGTCCTCATCTTTTGAGTTTCTTTATCTGGAACTATAAATCCATTTCTAGCAAATTCATGCAATAAAATATATTCATTTCTACCAGCTCTAGTACCACCCAACGTTTGTGACCAAGCATTACCGGCTAAGTTAGTTAATTGTTTAGTCAATGATAACATTTGAATTCTGAAAGAAACCTCAGCTGCCATAATAGAATTTGTTATATTTTCTTGTAGAGCCATAGACATGCTATTTGAATCATTTTGATACTGTGGGTTTTGATAATTGATATCTAAAGGTTTATGATCTTTATCGCATGTTAGTTGATACATCTCAGCTAAATCCCAATTCTGACATTTTGGTGTCAGCGACATACCCATTTCATTACCAATATCACAAATTAATCTACCTGCTATAATTTCACGAATGAAAAAATGATTTATATTAGAATGTGTCTTACCAAATTTGTCAGGCCACGTCTTTCTGGCACGACGGCCTAGGGCACTAAATGTTGGAATATTTAAATCATGAATTCTATGAACCAAAACATCAAGGTAAACACTCTCTAATCTATGACCAATTAAAACATCAGGATCAGCAACTTTTAACATAGCGCAAAAGCATGATAATAATGTTTTTTCATTGTTAAATAAACGCAATTGTCCTGATAATTTTTGTTTAGCAAGAGTAGCCAACCCTACAGGGAATGTTGTTCCTTGTGGTGGTCTCACCAAAGTGACTACACCATCAGGTTTTATATCTTCAGGGATCGGTGAATCCAATGAAAGATTTTTATAGGTAGATAAAGTAATTGATATAACTTCCTGTTTATTTTCTTTAGGGTTCATCATTGTCTGGACAGCCAAGGATACACAGTTTAAATCACAGACTGTTTTGATATTATCTAATGGTTTAATATCCTGCGAATTTCCAATAGCAATTTCTAAAGAACAATTGGAAGCATTCTGAAGTGAGTTAAAATCACCATTTTTGATTTCTAACCAACATGGACCCATGATTTTATTTTGAACAATAAAACTTTCAAAAATGTTGGTGTTCCCTCCAAACACATGCTTGAAGGTTTCACTACAAAGTTCTGGGGGAATTAAATCATTACTGTTCTTTGGTACTTGATATGGCAAAAGAACCTTTAGATACTCAGATTCATGTGGTACACCAGGCAACTCGAAAGCATACTTCATCTTTTGTGGTTTTGCACGAATATTATCAAGACCGTATTTATCCATTAACAAAGGAATGATTTCTTCATGAATTTCAGTCGGGTTCCTACCCTCACGTGGCAAGAAATATAACTCTCTATCAATACCGTTCACTTGAACCATAGCTGAGACCATAGTGCCATCTAAAGTTTTAACTTTACCAAATAGGATCAACGAGTTATTTACCTCAGCGAAGTCAAGCCAAAACATTTGAAAAGCATCTGTATTAGGATCAACTATCTGTTCTTTTGAATATTTATTTGAAAATTGCAAAGGCTCACTTGAAGAATGCAGTGGCTTTTGTGAAAATGATTGACTTTTTAATCCTATCGGAGTACCTGGAGCAGTAACAAATGGTGAAGTTCCAGGGTTACTTTTTGAATTAAAATTGACCTTTCTCGAAGATTTTACGCTTCTCATTGTTCGTTTCTTGAAGACCAATTCTTCATCACTATCGCTGTCAGCACCAATCTCAGAATCATTCTTGTTTTCACTATCATGTTCATGTGGTTGTTTCTTGACCATGGTAGGTGACTCTTCTACATCCTTTAATAAATCATCGAAATCATTATTATACTTCAACTTACCCTTTAAAGGCGAAGAGTTCAGTGTCATATTACTAGTTGTATCAATACTTGAATTCGGCTCGATTTTTTGCTTCTTTACATCGGTATTATCTTTTGAACTAGAATCAACAGATCTTTTTATAGCATTTGTTGGAGAAGAATTTAATTTAATATGATTTTTAATTGGTTTTATTTTTTCTACAGTTCCAACATCAAAATCTCCAAGGATATCATCGAAATCATCTACAGCTACAGTTTTTTTTGGCTTTTGATTTAAACTATTTTTACTTATCAAATTCTTTGAGTGTTGGGCACGTAATAAGTTACCTATTTGATTCTGTTTTTGCTTTTCAATTTTCTTTTTACGCATAACATCATCTTCTTTGTCGTCATCAGAACTATAATAGACGTCCCTTTCATCTTCCTCGATACCTCTATCCACGTAACCTAAACCATCATCGTCTACAACAAAATCGTCCTGCAGCAATTCCTGACGCTTTCTGTTTCTAAATTCCTTTTCATCAATTTCATCGTAAAGTTTATGGTCATCTTCGCTATCCTCATCGTCATACCCATCATTATTACGAGAGTTTTTAGACCTCTTTGCAGCTTGTAATTTTTTAAGCTTCTCTAACTTATCACTGTTCATCTCTCTAGCTTATTCTATTTTATGAATTTACCAATATCGGTCACTAATTTGATAATTATTAGATCTATATCACCTATTTCAGTTTATTTTCAGTGCTAATAAAATCTGAATGATTTCTACTGAAAAGTTATATCTAATAGGAAATGATAGAAAAAATGATGGAAACATAACACTAACGCGTCAAATCCTCAAATTATTTATTCACGCGTTAGAGCGGACCAACATAACGAGGCTGCAAAGAAAAAAATTACTAAAGTATGATACAGAAGTTGAACAGACATTTTGAATATATGTATTAAAAAACAGTAATTTCTATCAGTATATATATACGGGTATATTTATGTAGATATTAATATCTTGTTAAATTATTTATCCTTTGTATAGATAAATGGGAATATGAATTATTGTTATATCAAACAAGTAGCCGTGCTTCTATTTTGGATCTTCTTTTGCTTTCTTTAGCAGATCTTTCTTTATTGATTCTGCTTTTTCCAACCCTTCTAATTCGCCACTACTCATCACTAAATCCTTTAGTAGTTTGTTTTCCATCTCCAGAGTATGTATCCTCTGTTGTAGTTGTATTGCTAAATTATTTAATTCATTGATCGAACTTTCAAGTTCCTTTTCCTTGTGTTTTCTCTTTTGGTGTGATTTTTGTGAGACTGTGCTACCATTCACAGTTGCAGTTACAGTACCCATGGATGTAAGAATGGCACTAGTATCGTCGCTTAGGCTGGGTGTGAGTAAATCATTATCTTGTTCAGATTTTAATTTCTCCGCCATTGCATTCTGTTCTGGTGAGCGCAGTATCGCAGTTGCTGATTGTTGTGCTGATTCTGTTTTATCATCAGATTCATCATTGTTTTGGTGTGCTTCTGAAGGACTTCCTGGTGAGGAACCAGATTTACTTCTGGGTATTATATTGTCTAACTTTGGTTTTTTCAAAGATTGTTGGTGATCTACTGAAGAGCTTCCACCCACACTCCCACTCCTCCTTCTTTTATTCGATGGTAAATCTGGTTTATTCGAATCTGGTGAACTCCGATTTTTGTTCGGCGAAACTGGTCGAGGTTCGGTATTTTTATTTTCCTGTTCATTTACAATCATACCCGGAGTATTATTAGCAGTGTTGTTATTACTATTATTGCTACTATTATTATTTTGAGACAATAGATTCAACAGAAAAGTCGCACTGGTATTCGATGAGTTGTCTGTAGAATTACTATTACTGTGTCCATTTGCAGCAGTACTTATTGGTGTGTTAGTATTGGAGGTAGAATTAATCTTCTCTTGTTCATGATATGCGATGATTGATGCAATTGCGTCAATTTGATCATTTTGAAAACCTGCTTCTAGTAATGATCGGTACGCAGTGGAGGGAATCTTAACTTTTGGTAATAGTGCTACCAAAGTTGAGGTTGGAATTGTTGAGTAATCGGGCATGTGAATTTGTGGTGATGTATTAACAGACTGGCTTTGTGATCTTTGTTGTTGTTGTTGACCGATATTGGATTTTGTTGTTGCTAATAAATTGGTTAATGGTGAAGATATACTAGGTACATGGTTTCTTTGATATAATGCATCATTGATATTTTGACTAGCCGTCCCGTTTTGGTTTTGATCAATTTCAAAATTAACAAAACCACCGTGATCCGGGGTTGTACTATTACCAATAGAGTCGACAGGTGTAATTTGTGTAGCAGCTGTATCATTACTTACTGGTGGCGCTATATTTTGATTATTATTTCTTGTAATATCGTCACCATTCGATGTATTGTTCTTTCTTGTCCTTGATGAAAATCTGGATTTTGAATGGTCATACTGTGACGCTAAGAATTTATTTCTTCGTTGAGTTAAGAAATGTGTTTTTTTTTCTTTTTGAATATTATTATATGAATCTGTTTGATTTACATTATTATCATCGTCATCTTCATTATTATCACTGTTATCGTTTTTGTGTTGGTTAAAGTTATTTTGTGACTTATCTTCATCCGGGAAGATGAATGCATCATCTGCAAAAGCACTCAATTCAATAGCCAATTGTTCGTCTAAGCCAAAATTATTGGCAGTACCATTTGGAAGACTAGTGAATACATTGGTACCAGTACCAGCATCACTTCCGCTCCCATTTCCACTATTTCTGGAATTACTACCAGCTGGATCATTTAGTATCCAAGAATTCAAACTTGCGAATTCTTGATCCAATGATGGTATGAAATTATCTACGTAGGCCAGTTGTTCTAATAGAATATTCGGCGTTATATCCGAACCATGAAAATTTGTAGCGCCTAGACCATCTGAAGAGGAAGGAGAACCATTTAGATTGTCTATACTATCAAAACTAGTTATAGATCTTGATTTTTTTATGGATTTCTTATTATTTTGACCCTTATTATCCTTGCCATATATATTAACATAGTCATCTGCATAGGTGTGATCGTTATTCTGTTTGTTATTGTTCATTGTTTAGTGATTGTGATGAATCAAAAAAGGCACAATACCATGTAAATTTACGGAAGACTTATCTAATAATAGTGAACCACAACCACAGTTTTTCTAATGTTTGAGATAACGTTGTCTTTGTATATTTTTTTGTTGTTTGACGTTGATAGTTTATCGAACAACTAGGATGGAGAAGAATATGTTTATAGGTACAATACTTTATTATACCTTATTACGAAAATATTGATACTTAAATCTATATATATTCCTTTATTTCACGATCAATATACCAGCCAGATATACCAGGTGCAGACTGTTTATTCCTTCAAAATTCAGAATGAAAAAACAGTGGATATTTTGTATTTTTCACTAAAGAGAGAAAAGAAAGCAAAAACTGTGGAATATATAATATTACCCGGATGTAAATACAGAGCTTAACGAGCCAGTTATATAGGAATACTAGTATTGACTTTGGGATTATATCAGTTTGTGAAGATGAATTTAGTATTGCATGATAAGATATACAAACAATTTATATTTCCACTAAGCACTGTTGGACAGATCTTGCAGGAAAGGTAAGAACAATGGATATTATGTCCAATATCCGAGTTTTGATAGGTAGGAAAAATGATTGCACAACTGTGATATTTGACGTAGTATATTCAAGCGAAAAACTGAAATTAATACCCTGCATTGGATTTATAGATATTAAGAGTATAGATAATAGAACACTTTAAACCGTAGTGGAGCTCTTGAAAATTACTCCAACCAGTATCTTGATTCAAGTTCAATTACAAACTTAGTACCTTATGCTACATTCACTGACTGGTACTAAGCCACTAGTTGACAATATCATTATGGTCAATTAGACATACTCTTATATATATATTTAGTAATGAATGTAACACTGGTGTTTGCTGAATTAATAATACAAGGTTGCCTTAATTTTTTGCTTTCCCTTATGGCGGGCTCTGATTATGCGAAATTGAATATTCCGCAAATTGTAGACTTAATATAGAGATGTTTAATTAAATGGAATTGACACACTATTACCCTAAAACAAAACATTTATTGATCAATCAATCTGTCCAATAGATATATAGATATATCTACCATCTTATTTATTTGGCCACTTAAATTTCAAGAAACGCTCATTAAGGAGAACTAAGTGCATTTAATTAAAGCTTAGGAGGTAAACCAAGATAAAAAAGAAAATAATACCACTACGCACAAGCCATGTTCATATTTCTATCCACTGAACGAGGGAAAAGAAAATTGGCACTAGTGTCTCACACTCATGCCTTAATATTTAAATCAGTGAAAGATCCAAACTTAGACAAAAGTTGTTGTGCCATTGAATTAATCCCACAAGACGAGTTAAGAAATCATGGTTTCAAGAAATTATCACACCATAAGATTCACGGTTTCATTGGCTTATTAGAAATAAATGGCTTAATATTTATTGGAACTATAACAGGAAACTCCAAAGTTGCATCTCCAATATCTGGGGAAACTGTAAACAAAATCTACGCCGTCGACTTCTTTTGCTTAAATGATTCAAGATGGGATTTCGTGGAATTGGACATATCTGGTCGTCCCACAGGAGATCCACAATCAGACACATCTACTGAAGCAACACCAAAACATCCATGCCATGATTTGAGAAAATTACTATCAAATGGTTCATTTTACTATAGTACAGATTTTGATCTGACTTCAACGTTACAAAATAGAGGGTTCAATGGCTACTCTCTAAGTGCAGATAATTTGTCAAACGAATACATGTGGAATTCCTTCCTTATGGAAAAAATCATAGAATATAGAGATAGGCTAGATGAAGAGACCAAACAACTTCTAAACGAACAAGGGTTCCTAACTACCGTCATCAGAGGGTTTGCAGAGACGTTTACCACATATATAAAAAAATTAAGAGTCTCATTAACTGTAATATCAAAACAAAGTTGGAAGAGAGCTGGTACAAGGTTTAATGTTAGAGGTATAGATGACGACGCTAACGTAGCTAATTTTGTCGAAACAGAATTAATCATGTATTCAAATGAATATTGCTACGCGTTCACACAAATTAGAGGCAGTGTTCCTATATTTTGGGAACAAGATGCTGCTATAATGAATGCGAAGGTACAGATTACAAGATCTATAGAGGCCACTCAACCTGTATTTGAGGAACATTTTCATAAAATACTTGATAAGTATGGTTCAGTGAATATTGTCAATTTACTCTCCACAAAACCAAACGAAATTGAATTGTCTAAAAGGTACAGAACTCATTTGCGAAATTCACAGAATTTACGATTGGGAGAAGATGTATTTTTAACAGAGTTTGATTTCCATAAGGAGACTTCCCAAGAGGGGTTTGACGCGGCAAAGAATATCCTACCTTTGATAAAAAATTCTTTATTAGAAAATGGTTACTTCTCATACGATGTTAAAGAGGGCACCATAATTTCAGAACAACAAGGTATATTCAGAACAAATTGTTTGGATTGCCTTGATAGAACCAATCTTGTACAACAAGTAATTTCACTACAAATTTTTAAAATATTTTTAAATGATTTTGAATTGATTCCAACAAAGACTTCATATATTGAAGAGTCTGATTTTATGAAGAAACACAGCACCCTTTGGGCAGACCACGGCGACCAAATATCACAAATTTACACTGGTACAAATGCATTAAAATCATCATTTTCAAGAAAGGGTAAAATGTCGTTTGCAGGAGCTTTATCTGATGCAAAAAAATCTGTAAGTAGAATGTATATCAATAATTTCAAGGATAATGATAAACAGCAGAATATAGATGCATTATTGGGTAAACTACCTAACCAGGAACCTGTAAAATTATATGATCCTGAGAACGAATATATCATATCCAAATTAAATGAAATGGAAGATCAATTTTCCAGTAATTCAACCATGAATCTTCTAATAGGAACTTTTAATGTCAATGGTACTGCTAAAAAAACCGATCTATCCAAGTGGCTATTTCCTATTGGTGATAAATTCAAACCTGACATCGTTGTATTAGGTTTACAAGAAGTCATTGAATTAACTGCAGGATCTATTTTGAATTCTGATAATACAAGAGGGTCCTTTTGGGAAACTTTAGTAACAGATTGTCTAAATCAATATGATGAAAAATATTTATTATTAAGAGTTGAGCAAATGTCCTCCATTGTTATATTATTTTTTGTTAAAGCTGATAAAGCAAGTTTTGTTAAGCGCGTCGAAGGCTCTACTAAGAAGACAGGATTTGGTGGTATGACGGGTAATAAAGGTGCTATTGCAATTAGATTTGAATACGGAAATACGTCATTTTGTTTTGTAAATGCACATCTTTCTGCCGGTGTTAGTAAAATTGATGAAAGAGCAAACGATTACCTTTCGATTACTAAAAATATCAAATTTGCAAGGTCTAGGGATATATCACACCATGATTCAACCTTTTGGCTAGGTGACTTAAACTATAGAATTGATCTTCCAAATGAAAGAGTCAGAAGTGAGCTTTCTTTACAGGAAGATGGATATATAGATGGTTTACTACAACACGATCAACTAACACAAGCAATAAATTCAGATGTTATCTTCAAAGACTATTGCGAACCAACGTTACATTTCCGTCCAACTTATAAATTTGATTTTGGGTCAGATAACTATGATACGTCGGAAAAAGCGAGAACCCCATCCTGGACGGATAGAATAATCTACAAAGGAAGAAATTTGCATCCATTGGCATATTCTAGCGCGCCATTGATGGTTAGTGATCACCGACCAGTTTATGCTGCATATAAAGCTGATATTAAATATATTGATGAAGAAAAGAAGGCAGAGTTAATGAAGGGCCTATATTCTGATATTAAGAGTGGTGATTTGCGTATGCCTAGATTCGATTCACGGACTGAGAAGCAAGATCCAACATCTAACAATTTATCAACTGTAAATGCGAATACAATCAAAAACGTAACAACAATCAGACCGAAGGACATAACAAGACCGGTTTCTCACACTTCATTGGAATCTGCACTCTCAGTCTCTTCCCGAACACCTCCTCCACCCCCACCGCCTCATTCTCACCCGAGTTCTATTTCATCATCCCTTCTATCGTTACCTTCATCTACTAGAATTGCTCGTGCAGTGCCTCCAATTCCTGTAAGGGAATCCCCAGCTGCTAAGACACCACCACCTTCTGTAAATAGTTCCAAAAGCGGAACAGGAAATCCAACAAAGTCTATTTCATCTTCTCCACAAAATAATAAATACTCTTCACACCAAGATTCTCCAAAATTAACTGATCTAGGGGTGTCAATACCTTCTGATTCTGGGTTAAGTTCAGTTTCTAAATCACCCACCCCACCAAAAAGGCAATTATCAAAACTCCCTATCAGGAAAGAAGAAAACGAAACACCATTAGACAAGAAGAAAGAAGAAATTATGCCTGCAACTCAAAAGGAGAAACCGGACGTTCCTCTTAGGAAAATTGGAAAACAGGAAACGCATTTGGTTGGTATCAGACCGAATGTTATAGCCAAGCAAAGAAGAGAACTTCCAAAGGTCCCTGACAAGGCTAAAATCAATGGCAATGATAACATTACAAAGAATAAACTATTAGAACCGTTTGTATCCTCGGAAGATTGCAAAGCTTCTCCTTTGGTTCCAAGGAAATCACCAGCATTATCACTGACTGCTAGTGAAGAAGAAGACTATATAGTAATAGACACAGAAAAATATGATGACATTGCAATACCAGCCAAAAAAAGAGAAGTACCACCTGCATTACCTAAGAAGAAACCTGAACTGATGGCAGTTGCAATAGTTGAAAATCCTGGCGCTGCAAAGAAAGTACCACCTGCAATTCCTACAAAAAAATTAATTCTCGAAAAACTAAATGTGTCAAATGAAGGGACACCAGTTGCAAAATAAAGCACAGATACCCATTTATAGTTGTAAATATTTATAGATGTTTGATGATCACAGATTATATAATAAATTAAAGTGTAGTTAATACATAATTTTTAGTGTGCTCGGGCTTCTAGGCACACCAAAAAAGAAATGACGCGCCAAAAATCCCTTTTCCGGTTGAATTTTTCACTTTTCTAATTATTTAATATCCATTTGATTGCTATTGACATTGACATATATATATAACTGGTATAATAGTTATGATAAAGACAAAGTGTCTATAAAGAGCCAAATAGTTACAGATAGATATAAGCATTCGGTATGACTATAGAGACGATATACATTGCAAGACACGGGTACAGATCAAACTGGTTACCTCATGGACCATACCCACCCCCACCAACTGGCATAGACAATGATGTTCCTTTAGCTGAGCATGGTCTCGACCAGGCTAAACAATTAGCTGCCTACGTCTCTTCCTTAAGCGTAAGACCTGAGGTGTTGTTTTCTTCTCCATTTTATCGTTGTTTGCAGACATGTGAACCTACCCAAAAGGTATTAGGTGTGCCTTTGTTTATAGACAATGGTATTGGGGAATGGTATAAGCCCGATAGACCTGTTATTCCTAAACCTGCAAAGCTTGAAAATTTGAAGGAATTTTTTCCTGATATGATTGAGATGGATTGGGAGGTAACTATTATCCCAAGTGGTGAAGGTGAAACGGAAGAACAAGTTTTTGAGAGATGTCACAAGTTTTGGCCGTTATTTATCAAGAAAGTTGAAGAAAGATACCCTGACATTAAGAGTATTATGATGGTGACACATGCAGCTACTAAATGTGGTCTAGGTATGAACCTGTTGAAGTTTCCTAATGCTATTGTGGATATTGATGAAAAAGGAACCATAATCCGTAACGGAAGTTGTTCGATTGATAGATTTGATTTAATAAAAGATAGTGATGTAGAATTTTATGCTAAAGAGTGGAATTTGTCAATGAATGGTAATACATCATTTTTAACTAATGGTGAAGAAATGAATTGGAATTTTAGGAATGCATTTGAAGCTGGTTCCGATGCTGATATAAAAGCCAGAAGAGCTGCAGAAGAAGCGTCAAAAGAAATAAAATTATGAATAAGTTAGGATACAAAATCACATACAATAAAGATCATTATTTATCTAGTGTACACAGCGTCAATTAATTACTTGAGTGTAAAATATAAAACCATTGTAATATTATAATAAAATATAATAAATATATATATATTCATTCTTTCGTATATGATGATATTAGCTTAGATTCTAATTTTTATACCATACAGCGAAAAAAAACTTTCTGGTGAAAAAATAAACTGAAAATTTTTATCTTGAGCGAAAATATTGACAAGGTCATCTCATCACATAAAAATTTATACAATTTATGCAACTAAGACAACGAATAATACATAATACATATTAATAAACAAGAAAAAAGGTGATAAAAGAATCGAGTAGAAGAATGGTCAAATCTGTTAATGCAAAGAAAGTTGCTCCAAGCACTAAACCAAAAGCTGACACCCCCAAGGACGAAACCTTAGAATTACATTCATCAGGATCCGAATCCGACTCCGGATCTGAATCATCAGGTGTTGAGTCTGAATCTGATATTGAGGGTTTAGCAGTATCTGATGATGAAAGTTCAGAACATAAGATCAAGAAATTAAACCCAAAGAAGAAGAATGGTGAAGAATCTCAAGGTAAAAAAGATAAAATGGAACAATATTCCAGTATCATATATGTCAGTAGATTACCTCATGGGTTCCACGAAAAGGAACTAAGTAAATATTTTGCTCAATTCGGTGATTTAAAGGAAGTCAGACTAGCTAGAAACAAGAAGAGTGGGAACTCCAGACATTACGGGTTCATTGAATTTGCTAACAAAGATGATGCCAAGGTTGCACAAGAGACTATGAACAATTATTTATTAATGGGACATCTGCTACAAGTTCATTTATTAGCCAAGGGTGCTAAGATTGAGAAACTATTCAAATATAAGAAGAGAGCTTTCATTGAAGCAGAGATCAAGAAGTCTGGTGAAGAATTGAAGAAACTATCTAAGGCTAAGCAAGAAGAAAGAATGGCCAAACTAGCTACAGCTGGCATTGACTTCAAATGGTAAGCAAACAACTAAATAGATTATATACAAACAATATGTACATTAGCAACGGAACACACCCCACCCACCTACCATACACAACCTGTTCTTCTCATAGCCAAATCTATATTCCATTGCACAAAAAGACAAACTAGTTTACCCGGAAATATAACAAACCGCGTAACAAACTTTATAGGGTTAGCTGCAAGCAACCAAGGGCTTTTACAGGGCTTTTACAACCCTAGAAACAGAAAAAAGCAATTCAAACAGCGAAACGGCCGAACGGAGATTACGGAACCCGTACGACTGACTACGTTGCCTGCCAGAATTCGCTTTTTTTCGGTGATAACGACAAAAACAGGAATGCCAAATCACAAAAGTGGAGCACGTCTCTTACTATGTAAAAGAAATTTTAACGAGAAAAAGACAAAAATCGATAAAATGCCAATGGCTTAACTAAGAAAACAGGATCTTCTCTCTGTAAATTAAACGAGATGCCCTCCCTCAAACCTCGAGCAAACAAGATTGTCTAACTACAATTTTTATTAAGCTATATAAGGAACAATATTTTTCGACTTTCTTAATCTAATTCAATTTATACTCTATTTATTTGTTTCATTTATAATAAATACAAAAATAGTCAACAAACACACACAAACACAAAATATTCTATATACTTAAAAATGTCAAAGGTTTTCACATATCAAGAAATTGCTGAACACAACACCGCTGAAGACGCATGGGTCATCATTGATGGTAAAGTTTACGATGTCTCTAAATTTTTAGATGAACATCCAGGTGGTGATGAGATTATTTTAGATCTAGCCGGTAAGGATGCCACAGATGCATTCTTAGATATTGGTCATTCCGATGATGCTTTAAAGATCCTGAAACGTCTACTTATCGGTGACTTAGACAAGGCCAGTAAACCAATCGCCCAAGAATCTTCCAGCCAAGTAGCAGAAGAATCTACTACACAAGGAAGCGGTAAGCTTGCTCTTACAGTCGCTATTATCTGTTTTGCTATCGGTTACTACTTTTTAAACGATGATTAGTTAAACTTTGTCAAATAAGTTTAATTTTTTATACGAATAATCGGATCGTTAGATCACGTACGCGCATTCCATTCACATGAAAGAATTTTTACAAAGCAATAAAAATTTCTTAGTAAGGTCATATATAACGAAATTTTAAGAACAATAATCCTAGATAATTTCAACTTATCTATCTATCTATTTATCTATTTATTTATATACATTTATTTATTTCTGTACACTAAAAATAAAAAATAAGAAAATATCTTAATAATACCATACTTTGCAATTTTTATGAAAAAACTTTTCTTAATTAAACTTATCTCTGGTGGTTGAATGGGCACATTGTTTTATTTCACACATGGATTGCCTTAAAACAAACTGAGATTATATTAGAAAGAAAAAAGAAAGTTTTAATAAAAAGTAAGTTCTATCTATAGAAGTAAATGCGAACAATAATCACAAATAAAATATATAAAAAAAAAAGTAGGAATAAGTAAAAATAATGTACACAGTTTCAAAACAACCATTGCGATTGCTTATTTGGGGAGCAGATTCAAGTAAACCAGAATGTACTAGAATACTTATCTTCTGTTACCCCAACCACCATCTCTTGATCCACCGTAACCACCATTACCACCACGGTTACCACCACCGTAACCACCACGGCCTCTACCTCTACCATAACCACCACGGCCACCACGGCCACCGCCATATCTTGGATGTGGACCACGTTGTCTTCTGTCATACTTCATTAAGTCTTCTGGGATAGTTTGCTTAGCTTCTCTCATAATAGAGATCAGAGAAGCACCTAAACTCTTGTTGTCTTCGGTGAAGAATGAGATAGCAGTACCAGTGGCACCAGCTCTACCAGTTCTACCGATTCTATGGACATAATCTTCAATGTTACCTGGCATATCATAGTTAATAACGTAAGTAATACCCTTGACATCTATTAAAATGGAATAACAATAATAATAATAAAAATTATTATTAAAATATATCTTTGTTAGTAATAAAATTCTATTTGTGTTTATACTTGGCTTTTGTTACTTGGAGTTTATTCTACTTGTCTTATTTTACTTATTGTCTCAAGCATTCGACATGACTTCAAAATAAATACGAAAAGTTAATATACTGAGAAAAGAATTATTTTATTAAAAAATCACCAAACTAAACTAAGATATCCTATACTCAAAATAATCAAAAGATCTTGAAAAAGAAATATCTTATGTTTATCATTTGGATAATGCATAAACTATACAAAATTTCAATAACGAAATTATAGAAAGATGAATAACAACAATTAAAACTAATATTTATTTGAAAAAACTTTTGAGTATCATAATTAAAATCATTGTAAATGATTCATATCAAAACAGTCATACCAAAAAAAAACTCAATCAAACGAAAATTAATCACTTGTGTTAATGTAATGTAACTAATAACAGAATAAAATAAAAGATAAAAAAAGTACGGTCTCGCAACATAAAAATCTTTCATTTAATTTCCTGTAATTAAACAATTTTCAATATGATTTGTTTTCAAACAAATATCATAATTCAAATATATCATCTTCTTATAAATCATCTCTATTTTGTATTTCATGCATAAAAAGAACAAAACTTCAATCATATCATATAATATAGATTTGATTGTTCGCCTTTTTTTTCAATAAACTTTCCACATTCAAAAAATTTCAAAAAAAAAAAAAAAATTCATGGGAATTATCATATCAGTGCTTATCATTAAGTCATTAGGTCATTAAAGGAATGAAAATAAGATTCATAAAAAGTTAGTAACAAAAGGGGTTAAAATAACAAAAAAATAACATACCAATACCTCTGGCGGCAACATCAGTAGCAACCATGATAGGAGATCTACCGTTTCTAAATTCTTCTAAAACCCAATCACGCTCTCTTTGGTCTTTGTCACCGTGAATGGCTAATGCTGGCCATCCTTCTTCTCTCAGGTACTTTGTGATTTCATCACAAGTTCTCTTTGTGGAGGCAAATACTAATACCTTTGATTCTTCATTTTGAGCGGCAATTTCAATGTGCTTAGCTAAACGGTCTCTCTTTTCAAAGTTAGAAACAACTTCAACTAATTGAGTAATGTTATGAGAAGCAGATAACTCCAAAGAACCAATTTGAACTTGGATTGGATCATTTAAATAATCAGAAGCCAATTGCTTGACTTCCTTTGGCCAAGTAGCGGACCACATTAAAGTTTGTCTGTCTGGTCTAATTTGGTCAACAATCTTTCTGATTTGTGGTTCGAAACCCATATCCAACATTCTGTCAGCTTCATCAAGGACCAAATACGTGACTCTCTTTAAGTTAGTCTTACCAATTTCTAACATATCGATTAATCTACCTGGTGTAGCAATAACAATTTCAGAACCTCTTGATAAGTCTCTAATTTGTTGACCCTTTGGAACACCACCATACACACAAGTGTTTCTAATTCTTGAAGATTGACCAAACTTGGAACATTCTTTTTGAATTTGAACAGCTAATTCTCTAGTTGGTGCTAACACCAAGACAATAGGACCATCACCTGGAGCTAATAAAGGTTGAGCGTTGATATGAACGATACCTGGTAAACAGTAGGATAAGGTTTTACCAGAACCAGTAGCAGCGATACCAACCATATCCCTACCAGATAAAGCCATAGGCCAACCTTGACATTGAATACCAGTTGGTTTAGCGAAACCTTCAGCTTTAACTTCTTCTAGAACATAATCTGGGAAACCAGCTTCGTCGAAGGAAGTGATTGGTTTTGGAATATCATGACCAGTGATTGTCATTTCGTTTTCCTTTCTGAATTGTGCAATCTCAGACTCGTTTCTGTTTCTAACAGTGTCGTGTTCAACATAAAAGTTCTTTTCAAAAGATGGCAGGTTTGGTAATTCTAAGTCCCAGTTTGGTCTGATCAATTCTTGTGGTTCACTACGTTGGAAACCACCACGGTTACCACCACGGAAACCACCGTCGTTGCCACCGTGATTGTATGAATTTCTATCAGAAGATCTTCCACCACGGAAATCACCACCACGAGAGTTGAAGTTTGTTTTGTTATATTGTTGATCTCTACCACCGTAAGTCATTGCTTAATAATTTAGTGTCGATTGCTTGTTTGATTATCTATATGATTTTATTATAATTATAGAAAGAAATATAATAAGTTGAATTAAAGGGAATGAATGTAAATAAGAGTACTAAGTATTTGAGATGAGATGAGATGAGAGAAATAGGAAAAAAATTTTCACTTATATACCTGTTATGGGAAGCGATGAGGCGGATAATGTATTTTCTTGCGATGAAGTGGAAAAATTTTTTTAAATTTTTTTCTTTGGTAGGAAAAAGAAAAGAAGCGTTATATGTATATGAATCGTGGATAACTGTGCTGGGTAATGTTCATGAATGGGCTGGTTAAGGAATAGTTAGTTGATTATACTTGTTTATTTATATAATTATTGTACAGAAATATAAGGTTTATTTCAATATAAAGTACATATGATTGATGAATTGGGCAATGTATTATCTATCTGTTTTACATTTCCCTGATTCTTTGAGTAAAAGTATTTTCTACTACATCACATAGATCCATTAGATCAGACAGACCCTTCTTCAAAGCGTCAACAGCAGTGATATCGCCAAATGTTTGGATTCTTACGTTCAATAGGTTTTCTGAAGGATGTGGTATAGAGTAACCACAAAATTCAACCTGTGGGTTCTTCATTATAATATAACGGAGGGCATTACCTAATGTATGATCTTCTTCAAGGATTTGAAAGGATGCACAAGTACCGTCCTCAGAAGTAGCTTGTGGTAAAATCTTGATCTTTTCTCTATCTGGTTCATCTTCCTCTTCCTCTTCCTCTTCTTCGGCTAATTTACTCTCAGAATCTATATTGGCTGCTGTATTTATTTCTTCATTGTTGGTCATTTCTATATCTTCATTTTCAGCTGTATGAGTTTTGTTCTTTATTTCTTCAGACATCTTCTCTTTATATATTGATGGTGATGTGGTATGTGGTAGTGGGTATATCCAAACGGTAGAGTACTTCTCAATGGGGTCTATTGTCTTTACTTATTTAAAGTCAGGCTCCAGTTGTATAGTAGTCAAAAACACACTATGGCGATGAGGTCAAACTACCAAGTTTTTCAATCTGAAAAAATATTGAAATTAAATTTTTTGTATGAACTGAAAATTTTTTAAATTCTAAGAAATATTATATCCAGGTGACAGAAATGTATGCAATGTACAGATGTTACCTTCGTAAATAACGATGATAATATGTGTTGACAATGCCATTAGCCGCTGGACAAGAACACATGTATATAAGCAAGTAACATACGGAAACAAGAAAGCAGAAGTACTTCGTATTTTATTATGATTTGCTTTAGTTTGATATGAAGTTTGTACCATTGAAGACAAGTAATCTTTATTTGAAACAGTGCAACGAATTGATAAACTATTTATTTTGCTCTGGCGAAGTGCAAAAACGACAATTTCCTTGATAGAATTGAGAGACTAATGTATATCTAGTTGATTATTTGATGTAACACTGTGCTATTTCTCAGGCAGGGTTACCTACTACCACCTTCAGAAGTAAACCACCAACAGTTTAAACACAACAAACTACACTCTATTGAAAATAGTTGCGGATATTTCCAACTATAGATATTTCCGAGGCGGAAAACAAAACCCCGGAACTGGAAAACAGTGGAGTGGAATGAAGTGGGGCAGGGCACCAGGCGATTTGGGTTTCAGTTTTTTTTTCGCGCAGTAGAAGAGTGCTTTTTTGTTTATATGGTAAAACAAAGTGAAAATTGTGGAAGTTAATGATAACAAGAAAAAAGTAATTAGAGGGTAAAACACTGTATGTCCCTCTGACAGGGAATGCATAGAAAGTGCCGATTTGCGCTCAAATGTTCGAGAATTATAGTATTGACAAAAATCCCAGTAATAATATAGGGACTCTTAATAGTGTTTCATTAAGATATTGGCAACCTGGTATATTTTTGTTAATTCAATTATAGATATTTAATATTATATCCATACCTAGAAACTAATTACAGAAAATCAAGAAGGTAGATCTTCCGCCAGCATCAAAATACCTTAAAATTCCAGTGTCTTTTAACTTAGCTTTGTTTTTTTCTTCTTTTGTTTATTCATCATCGGGATTACCTAACATTCATTAAAACTCAAAACTTCTGCCCGAAGAAACAAATTCAGAAGGCATTTGATTCATCGTAGATATTGACTATAATCATCAACCGGCTTCTATTTTAGCTATACCATCTTATTTCATTATCTGTAAAGTATAATAAATCGAATACAATTGATTAAGATACTCTCCTACTCATTCTACTTTTTCTTTAAGTGTCATTGACAAACTGCCACCAGAAAAACAGAAATATACACATATATTTGCACATACATAAATTAAATGGTAATAAAATCCTAGAGGTTTTTTCAAAGTATATCTTTCCAATTTCAAGAACTAAATTTAATTATAACTCCCAGAGTCTAAGGTTGCCTTATATCCAATTATAAACATAATCTCGCCATAGATAGAAAAATCTGATCAATAACCATATAGCATCATGGTCGAGAATTCAAAAGATCCATCAAACAAACAACATTATTCAGGATCTTTTGGTTTACCAAACGGTAATGTACATAATAACAGCAGTAGCAACACTGCTAATAACAATTCGTCGACTGGTTTAAATGGGTTTTTATCAAATTCTAATATTAACTATAACCCATATCAAAAAAATACTCAAAACCCAAACCACAACCAATCTAATGCACAGAATCAACCACAAGGCTCAGGTCTCAGAAATGACTCTATTAGTATGTTTACCAATTTTAATCTACCGCGGTTTTCCACAGATTCACAAATTGCTCCATTCTTTAATCTTTCAGAAAATAATGGTAGTGCTAGTTCTGTATCTTTTAATAATAATAATAACAATGATCAACTACTGCAACATATGCAAGGATTAGACTCTTCTCATAGGCGGACCCAAGATTTGAGTATGATTGCAAGAGGGTATTCCATAGTAAATAACAACATATGCCCTCAACAACCTACATCTCAACCTACATCTCAACCTACAACTCAGCCAACATCTCAACAACAATATATTCCTCCTCTATCAAATCCATTTTCGAATAAGACAACTAATCAAGGTCAAAATAAAACCACAGATATAGTAGATCCTAATGCGCCTCCGAAATTTAAACATTTATCCTTTTCATCATCTAAAGTCAATCCAAATCAAATAAATTCACGAAATGACTCTTATTCAATACCCCCATCAAAAAGAAGTTCATTACTGTATAATCCTAATGAAAACCAAGAACTGGAATTTTTGACTTCAAACAGTAATCGCGGTTCATTGAATGCAAATATGAAGCCACCAGCAATTTTACCACTAAATAATAGTATCTCAAATAATAATAATTCTAATACCAAATTACAAAACCTTGGGTATCTATCATCTTCAAATGGAAATCAGCAAAATTCTAACGTTGGATTGGACAGTTTTTTTGCATCAAATTCAAGAAAAAACTCATTGAAGTTTCTTAATGAAGACTATGATTTTCAAACAAAGAGACGTAATTCATCAATCCGAGCTATATTAGATAATTCACAAGTAAATAACTTACCAAGTAATTCAAATCTCAACACCAACAACACTCAGAATAACAATGGCGCCACTAACAACCCTAATAGTTATAATTCAAAGGACAACACCAAATCCATATCTAATACTAATGATAGTGCTTCAAACTTGTTGCAGCCGGAAGTTGGATTCCCTACGACTCTATCCCGTTTTTCATCTATGATTAATTTGACCAACACTGACCAAGTTCAAGGAGGACAGCCTACAACAGACTCAACAACAATGAGTAATATCGGGGCAACTGACTCAACTGATGTAATTTCTAACAATGCGATAATTTTGTCTTCTCATAATACTGACGCGAATAACGCTATAATAGATCAAGTAAATTCAACAAATGATTTATTCAATCCAACTAATATTAACACCCAGAATAATGAAGGCATCGAAGCTAAATCAAAGGCTAAGGTTAAGAAGATTACGAAATCTGATAATAAGAAAAAGAAGAAAAATAATAATAATAGTAAAAAGAATAACAATACCAAAAATAAAGACCCTATTGATTCACCTATCATTAAAGGTGAAGAGTTATACGATGAAATGGAGGACCTAGTTATTGAGGCCAATAATCAAACCAACGCTATCAATACAATGAGATCAAATTCTAATAACAAAAAAATCGGGTACTCTAGTGACACATCTGATAGACAGGGAAAGAAAACCGCCAAAAATAAGATGAATTTATCAGATCCAAATTCAAATTCAAAAATTACGAAAAGTATATCTAATAAGAAGAATAAAAATAGTAAATCAGGTAAAAAATCATCATTTGATGATGTTATGAAAAAGATTTCAAAAATTTCAGATTTGAATATTGATAATGAGTTAACAATTTTGTCTAAGAACGAGTTATTAAAAGAAAATGAAAAATCGAGGGATTTATTAGGAGTTACAAAGATCGATCAACTAATGCTAATGATTGAAGCTAGAAAGAAAGGTGTTACTGAAAAGGTAGAAACAACAGAAGATGGTGAGTTGTTAATCAACAAGGATTCGAATATCTTGCCACCGACAAGTGAAATCGTTGGCGGTGTTGAAAAGCCAATGGGCTCAACTGGTGTTAAAGAACATGAATGTAAACTTTGTCATAGATTTTTTACACAATTGACACATTTAGAGGTCCATATTCGTTCACATATTGGTTATAAACCATTTAAATGTGATTATTGTGACAAAACTTTTACGCAAGGTGGGAATTTGAGAACACATCAAAGATTGCACACTGGTGAAAAGCCATACAGTTGTCAATATTGTAATAAAAAATTCTCAAGAAAGGGTAATTTAGCTGCACATCTCCTAACACATAAAAAGTTGAAGCCATATATCTGCAAATTGGATAACTGTAATAAAAGTTTCACGCAATTAGGTAATATGAAGTCACATCAAAACAGGTTTCATCTTAAGGCATTATCTGAACTAACTGAACGATTAGCCAAATTAGATCCAAATGAAGTCATTTCAACTGAAGAACGGGAAATGCTAGATTATTTTGCATCTCTGTATAAATATTCTAATAAGGGGATTAAGGGTAGAGGTAAAAATGTTGCTAGGCTGCCAATTAATTTAAGCAGTAATGAAAATTATCTCCCAATTCAATCACCAACTCAATCAATTCCAAATCCTGACCTAAATTCCTCCTATGAAATGTATTCCACGGATACAGAATCACAACGGCAGGAGTCTCAAAATTTGGCAGATGATAAAATCCTAAGTGAGAATGAATTACCAAATCAATATCAGGATCAGTTACAAATGCAGTTACAGCAACAAAATATCCAACTTCAACAACAGCAACAACAAATGCAACAACCATTGGACATACCAGAAGGAGAGTATTTAATTAATGAAAATGCAGAAAATTCTTTATTAGCAGATAGTTCAGTACACTTCAAATTTGTTAACTATAAGAAATGAAAAATTTAACTCCTGGCTTTAGATTCAGATCCATTATACATGAATGGTACAATATACATTATTATATCTTAGATAAATTTATATTCAATATAACAACATATAAAGTAGTGATAGATAAAAAGAAACTAATCTTTTACTCTTTTAGTGATTTTTGGGATTTATAATTATTCGGGTTCAAAAATAGGTATCGGAAGAATTACTCAAATTTGAAAATTAAGTATTATTTAAAGGGACAGTCAGTGATGATCATTTTGAAACAATATCATTGGTGCTAATAACAAAGATTGTATTCACCACGGAATATAGCAACTAAACCACATAGTATATCTATAAATAACAATTCATATAACACCATACATATATTTTGCTATGTCAAATTCTAAAAAAACATTGGAAGAAGAACAAACTAAACCTGAGCCTCTTCATACATCTGTTACGCATTATCTAAAAGGAACCCCAATTAATAGCAGTAGCAAAATACCTCACCCGAAAAACGATAATGCTACTACAGTCACAGCTGTAAATAACTCAGATAATGTAATCCCATCGTATAGGCAGATAGGTGTGCCACCAAATGAGAATAAGAAACAAAATGAACATGAACCATTATTAGAAAGTAATGTGCCTTCAGACAATATATCAGATGGACAAGCTAATAATTACAACTCTACTAATACTAATGGACAACCCGTTGATGATGAATACTTAGATGCTGAATTTTATTCTGGTAGTGGAAGGTATCAAATTCATAAAGACTACATAATATTTTTGGACAATTGGAAAACAACCCTTAAAATCATTTTATTTATTAATTCAATATTGCTTATGCTAATCTTTTTTTCAGATTTTTTTATTGAATTACTTCCTATAAATAGATCAGAAGCCTTTAAGGATTTAATATTAATAATAATATCTTTGGTGGGTAATTCATTTAGTCTCTGGTTTAACAAGATGGGACTTTTTTCCCCTATTGATCTGCATTTAAACATAGCCTTGACCATACTGCCTCTTTTAGATATTCTTCTTCTTACTATTCAAAAGTACACGCGCGAACGGCTTAGCAAGGAAACGGTTATGATCCATATATGGACATCGCTTACATTTTCACTAGGTGTATATCAGTCTTATAAATTAAGAAAATATAGTAAAACTTTAACTCCACCGACGGTTCAAAATAAGCATAGCATAACTGAATGGGTCGAGATTGCATTTCGTAACGTTACCAAATTTATTACACTAATATTACTTTCCTTTATAGTTTTGACAACTATATTGCATATTACTGACATACATAATACTGTTAAACAATCATCAGGGGAATTTGTATGGACAGATTCTGGAAATACTACGAAATTACACATTTCCTGTTTTGGGGTCGAGACAAACAATAACAGAATTGAACAATCACCATCACAAACCCACCAACCTATTATATTATTTGAACATGGTGGAGATGACACTTCTTTTATATCTGGTAAATGGATCGAAGAACTGTATCATTTGGGGAAAGTGGAACGGTATTGTGTTTATGAAAGATTTGGATATGGTTTGAGTGATTCGACTGGAGCACCTTTATCACTTCGGAAGTCAGCAGAGGCATTAAGATATGCCTTAATAGAAAAAATGGGTTTGAAGGGTCCATTTTTAGCGGTAGGCTTTGATTATGGATCATTGGTTAGTAGGGTATTTGTTGGTGATAATAGGGAAATTTGTGTGGGATTAATGCTCTTAGAAGGGTGGCATGAAGACTTGTTGTTAAAGCATTATATTAATAGGTTATTTCCACCGGGTGGTGATAATGGGAACCATAATGACAAAATTGATTACAGAATTCCTGAAAGAGAAATCCGCAAGAGGTATGGTGTCAAGACATGGTTTTATGGGTTTATGTCGTGTTTCGGTATTAATTTACAAGGTTCATGGTTAATACGGCACCATGGATCGCTAGATAGGGTTCTGGGGAAAGATATGATATTACAAGGTAATTTTTTAAGGAATAAAGTATTAGAAAGTCTCGGTAGTTCATTGTTAAGCTATAATGAAATTTTAAGGACAAATTTAAAGATCCAAAATGTGAAATTGAGTGTGGTTAGCTCAAAGGATATGATAAAGAAATCGTCCTTATGGGGGAACTGGCAACGTAAATTAACGAAAATATCATCCAATACAAAAGAATGGAAAATCATTGATAGTGAACATGATTTTTATAAAAACGGTGTTGGAGTAGAACAAGCTCAAGAAGTATTACTAAGATTAATTAATGAATAGTTTTGAATAGTTGTATACTTAATAATAAATCTAGTTAATAAGGAAAATATTACTGAGTCTTTATTCTTTAAGCTGATATATAATAATTATGATAATCGAAGAGAATAATGTATTTTTTAAATATTTGTGTTGTGTCTGGGTGGTGACCACTGGTCGTATTTTGTTCTCCTTCTTTTTGAATTTTAGTGTTTGGGAAACAACATGGGTGGGAAACGAGTTGGAAACAAACTGGAACCACCTCCAAAGGTGGGAATTGTAACATAAGGAACAAAAGGTTTAAAATATTAATGATGATAGTACTGAAAGAGAGAATACATTAAGTTATATAATATTAAAATACGTAAATAAAAAACTGCATAAAAACGTTAAGCACATTATTATGTACGTATCTTATTAGCACTACCAGTAACATGTGATTCCTCATAAGATGATGTCGTACTGGAAACATTTATTAAGGTTTGGCTTTTTTGTTGCAATTTGGTTTTGGTTTCTTGATTTGAATCCTCCATAATATCTAAATCATCCATTGGAGACTCTAAGTCTGTACTTGCTCTACAGTTTGGACAGATGAATTGCGGATAATTCAATAATATCATTCTTCGTATGCAATAAAAATGCCAAGAGTGGCCACATGGTGAAACAAATGTGCCTTGATACGGGTTGATATCATCTAAACAGATTGAACAATGCTCTAATTGACTTGCAGAATTTTGCATACTTAACTTTTTCATGGCTAATTTTTCAAACTGCCTTGATTTTATTTTCCATGATAAATTCAATTCAATTTTGCAACGAACTGACCTGTAAATTTCATCAATCCCACCATTGGAATCCGCACCAAATTGGATGATATCACCATCACTTAATTGAAAATCATGACAAGCTTCTGATAAAGCTTTCTTCGAAGGGGAGCAAAGTCTTTTGTGATTTAGAAAAGTCCCACTTGAAGAATTGAAATCTTTCAAATACCAATTTCCGTGAGCATCTACCTTTAAAGCAGCATGAAGTCTTGATACAACTTTTGATTTAAAGGTTATTGGTTTATAAAATTCATTTAATAAACCGTCGTGATACCGGTTCTTTCTATGGAAATTTTCAGTCGATCTTGCTATTATAAACTGCGATTGTGGACCTGCACATCTTATTATTGAATCGAAATATATCCCTTGGGAACGTAATGTTGTGCTTTCTCCGTTGTTTCTTGTTGGGTCTATGAATGGTGTTATACGAATGCTATACAAACCTTGTTTTGTCTTGTGATTATTATGAGGATTGTCATTAGTGTTGGAATTTGTATTTTCCTTAGAAGCCACATTCAATTTAAATTCTGGAATACATGATATGTCATTATTATTGTTAATAAATTGAAACGTCTTAAAATTATCTGCCTTGGTATTATAATCATTTAAAATATCTTGTTTAGTTGGCTTTGTTTTATTTTCAATTTGATTTGAGAAAGGAATGTATAACGGTATGTCATATGGGGGTAAAGATGAAGATGGAGGTGTATAATAATTTTTTGTGATATCATATACCGTTAATGAAGTTTCAGACGGGGTTGTATGTAAAGTTGAATTGGAATTTGAAGGTGAATCTGATCTATGAAATATCGATGAGGAACCCCTATTAGAATTAGATAGCATTATATCTTCAAATGTTGTGTCTTTACTAGATTCGTTTACATAAATTTTAGTTTCATGTGAAACAGATGGAATGTTAGCTGAATCATGCGTATTTGAACGACTACTAGAAGCAGGAGCGAGCTGGTTTGGTGGTGAAGTGGACCTTAATGAACTTAAAAATGAGTTAAATCCCAAACCAAATTTTTTTCTTCCTGAACCTGTTATTGTTGGGTTGCTAACTGAAGAATTTTCTGAGCTATTTATAGTTTGAGAAGGCTTCATTGATTTTTTTTCAATATTAAAGGTTATGTATGGTTCTATTAAAATAACCCAGGGAATCTACTGTACTAGGTATAAAAGCAAGAGACAATACTGTAACTGCAACTTAAGATAAAGGAAATGATATGAAAAGAAGGAAATATGGAATCCTTATATATGAAAAGCCTTGTCAAATCAAAATCAAATCAATTAAATTAGTTTTGGAAATAGAGGGCCCTCCCTGGTTCGGCTATCTTGGGGATTCTCCCCAATACTAAAAGGAACACAGTACAACACAGCGATGAGACTTGTTTTGACCATCTAGAGGATTGTCGCCATGTGCTCCCTGTCCCCCACTCCCTCCAGCTGAGGCTCTATCTGTGAGGCCCTGTCCCTCTGTCTCTGTTTGGCCGTATATGTGGTTACTCCGGGACTATGCCAATTCTCTAAGTAAAACCTCAGACAGACTGTTATTGGTCGCATCGGTGAAAACTTTATCTACCATTGCGGGGTCTGTTACATTCGCAGCCAAAAAATATTGATGAAAAATATTCAAAAAACAAAAAACGATAAAAAACCTTAAGAAGAATATTATTGAGATATAGAGTTACGTGTAGATTGTAAAAGAAAAAGGCAAGCAAATATTATTCAAGAAAATATGGATTATAGTTTACTCTTGGCAATTGGTAGGCCATAGTAATCAATTGTTAAAATCTCATCGTAGAGTAGAGTTGTTAAGAAATCACTAAATTGTTTGTTGGTGATCTCTAACAATAGATATTTTCCAACCAACTTAAATTTATTTGGTTTTCCTTTTCTTCTTTTAATTAATTTTTCTACGTTTTCGTTTAATAATTTTGTTATTAAATCTATTGTTAAAATATCACCTGTATCATCCAACTTAACATTATGTTTGACCCACTGGTTTAATTGGCACCTTGACACCTCAGCTGTTGCGGCATCTTCCATTAGGTTATTGATTGGGACACACCCGGATCCATTAACCCACGCTTCCATATATTGTAAACCAATGTCCAGGTTCTGCTTAACACCGACTAACGTAATTTTAAAATCAGTTATACTTGTATTTACCAAATCATTCGAATCAATAGATGCACCTTCAGGGATGACATGAATTTGGTTTGCAGTACCCAAATTTTCAAAGACTTCATTACAAAGTGTGGCTAGTGATGGATGTGCAATCCATGAACCATCATGACCATTATTAAGCTCTCTAAATTTATCAACTAGAACTTTTTCCATGGCAATTTTATTTGCAACAGGATCATTTTTAATTGGAATTTGTGCAGCCATACCACCCATTGCATGCACACCACGGGAATGACATGTTTTGATTAATAGTTGGACATAACTCTTCATAAATGGCGATGTCATTGTGACAAGATCTCTATTTGGTAGAATGTTATTTGGTAACTTCTTGATTGTGGAGAATATGTAATCCCAACGGCCACAATTTAAACCTGAAGAATGTTGCCTTAACTGGTATATAATTTCATCCATTTGGAAGGCTGCAGGTAAAGTTTCAATCAATACTGTGGCACGGATTGTGCCTCTTGGAATTCCCAGGTAGTCTTGTGAAACATTAAAGATATCATTCCATAATTTCGCTTCTAAATGATGTTCCATCTTTGGTAGGTAAAAATATGGGCCTTTACCCAGGTCCAATAGTCTTAGAGCATTGTGGTAGAAGTACAAACCGAAATCAAATATTGACGCACTAATTGGTTCGTTATCTACATAAAGATGTTTCTCTACCATATGCCATCCTCTTGGTCTTACAATTATTGTTGGTAAATTTTGAAACTTATCCATTAACTTATATTCCTTCTTTGGTGTCTTGAAACTTATTTGGTCTCGAATAGCATCGTATAGGTTCACTTGTCCGTAAATTATGTTTTCCCAGGTTGGAGATAAAGAATCTTCAAAATCTGTCATATAAGTATTCACATCCGAATTTAATGCATTGATCAACATGTTTCTTACTGGTGGACCTGTAATTTCAGTCTTACGATTAATTAACCCTGGTGCCAAGATAGGGCCTTGCCAGATAGGATCTTTTCTAATGTATTCGGTCTCCTGCAAGAATGTGAATTTGTAATCATCATTATCAATTCTATTCTGAAGTACTTTCCTGTTTTGTAATAATTCTTTACGCTTGGCATTAAATGTTCTATTCAGAAGCACAATAAATTTTAAAGCACCCTCTGTAACAATATCATTTGGAGTCGTCGTAGAAGGTAAGAATTTTGGAGTACTATCTAGTTTAACCCTTAGTTTGACATTTTTTAAATTTTTGCTAGGCATCTTTGCAATTCTCTGTCTATTTCTTAATTAAAAGATTTAGCTGTTGTTGTTCTTGGTAATAAATATTAAATGCATAGAGTATATATCATCCCTTTTATATACAAATATATTTCAATACCCCAACATTATATTTTAATAAATATTGTTGATTAGCGGCTAAATATATTGTCCTGTTCCCGAAACATAAATTATCCCCGAAAATTCAAACTTTAATCTCCACAACACTCCTCGTTAAAAGTGATAGTTACGCATTTCTGGGTGTTTATTGAACTATTATCATTCGACACGAGGCGAATAGACACTCTATGTGTCAGGTTAAGGGATTTGCTATTAACTGTTGGTTTGGAAAAGTGTTACATTGAAGAAATACACCTCAATACACCTTAATACACAAATACTCCACATTATGTATGGGGAGATGCCTGTCGGTATGTAGGCTTCTGTGGTACTACTATTTGTCCGGGTGAGATTTCTTGGATTAAACGGGCTGCAATCTGTTACCCGAATATCTGTCAAATGTTCCAGGAAGTAACCGAGGAAAAAAACATCCAAAACAAAACTACCTTAAACAATTTCTATTGAAGAACACAGGTTGAAAATAGATATATACACACATATATCTATCTAGAGAAACACAGATATATAGAGGCATATCATTATATATATAGAGGATCACAAATCATGTCTCTTCCTTTAAGGCACGGCCTAGAAAATATCACTTCAATTGACAGGATTATTGAAGATTTATTAGTCAGATTTATTATTAATTGTCCTCCAGAAGATTTATCATCTGTTGAAAGAGAACTATTTCATTTTGAAGAAGCTTCATGGTTTTATACAGATTTTATCAAATTAATCAATCCAAATTTACCATCGCTAAAGATAAAGCAATTGTCACAACTATTCATCAAATTATGCCCAATCATTTGGAAATGGAAGAATATTAAAGTGGATGAAGCCCTCTCAAAATTTTCAAAATATAAGAAGACCATTCCTGTGAGAGGTGCAGCCATTTTTAATAAAAATTTAACTAAAATCTTATTGGTTAAAGGTACAGAATCTGATTCTTGGTCCTTTCCAAGAGGTAAAATCTCAAAGGATGAAAACGATATAGACTGTTGTATAAGAGAGGTCAAGGAAGAAATCGGGTTCGATTTAACAGATTATATCAACGAAGATCAATTTGTAGAAAGGAATATCACAGGGAAAAACTACAAAATCTTCTTGATTAAGAATATTTCAGAAGACACTGTTTTCAAACCACAAGTTAGAAATGAAATTGAAAAGATTCAATGGTTCGATTTTAAGAAGGTATCAAAAATAATTTTCAAAAATGGAGGAGGAAATAATAATGGTTCTAACACAAAGTTTTACTTAATTAATTCAATGATGAGACCTTTATCCATGTGGTTAAGGCACCAAAGACAAGTTAAAAATGATGATCAATTGAAAGATTACGCAGAAGAGCAATTAAAATTATTACTTGGTATTACTAAGCAAGATCAAGCAGACCCTGGAAGAGATTTATTGAATTTATTACAGTCTGCAACTACGACAAACGATAATAATAACAACAATAGTAATATTTCAAGTCCTCCACTTTATAATACAGCAACTACAACCCATAATATCATGAATATTGCTAATTCGAACGTATACCCCCATCCAGTACCATTGGGCCATGCAGACAACAACAATACAATGGTGTTCCCAAACCAACAATTACATCCACCGGAGCCAAATGGGTTTATTCCAAACGGATTTCAACCTTTTGCTCCATTTCCATTTGTTAATGGCACCAATCCTAATCCGCCATTTAATATGCCAATGCCAATGCCACCACCAATGCATCAACACCAACAACATCCATTACAGTTTCAACAACAAAGTACTATTAATCCATCATTAGGGATTCCAACGAAACCCGATAGAAATGAAACCGGTTCAAAAGAACTATTAAATTTATTACATACGGATAAATCCATTGCAAGTAAAAAAGATGTAAATGTTACAGTATTACAAAGGGACCAAAATTTGAATGACTCAAAGACGTTATTAAATATATTGCATAATAATAATAATAATCATTCAAACACTTCCAATGATTTCATTCCTCCGTATATTTCGCCAAATTTCTCACCTAGCCCAACTTTACCATCTCCTTCATTTACGCCATTGAACAAAATCAACAGTGAAATCGATATCCATCATGAACCTGACGACAGTCACGTTCACTTTATTCATAATAGTCATAATAATGTTGACCATAGTAAACAATATAGTGATTTCGAAGACAGTACAGATTCAGAACTAGAACAGAAATTAGAAGATTTAAATATTAATAAAAATAAAAGTGACAATATTTCAATCGAAGATGAATACAAAAATACTGATATCCTAAAAGAAAACAATTTTAGGGATGGTGAGGTTCCACATAATGATATCATCTCAGATTCTGTTAAATCAATGCTAGATGAAAGTGTTAGGTCTGTCTCTACTACTAACAGTGCTACAACCAACAAACCAAGAAAGATCAAGTTATTAAAAAGAGGTGAATCTTTAAATAATAAACCCACCGAAAAGATTGATGAAACCAATAATGAATTATTAAATTTATTAAAGAAAAATTCGACTAACACAGTAAATCCAAATTCAATGGCTTTTGCAAACAATGCCGTTCCATTATCGCCAAACAGTAATATAAATAATTTTGAATCTCAAAATATTAGCAATAAAACAGATAGTGATAGTTTATTAAACATTTTAAAAGCTCCATCAAACCAACAGAAGCCAGCGAATGAATTATTAAATATAATTAAAAATCCAACAGGAACAACAACAACTAACTCAAAGATTAATTCAACTAGTAACGAATTATTAGATATGTTGAAAAGAAATTCAACCACCGAACAGCAACAACTACAACAGCAACCACCACAGCAACAATCAAATAGCATTGAATTGTTAAATACAATAAAAGGTGTCAGTTCTCCTTCTCCTTTATCAACTATCGATAACGATGTCGGTTTAAGTAAAACTGAAAGAACAAATAATGAATTATTATCCATGTTACAAAAAAATTCTCATAATAGTAATGTGAATAGTAATCCAAATGCTAATGCCAATGCACATTTATTAAGTTTATTAAAGAAATAGAACCGTATATACATGCCATAAATATTATGTAGATACAAATCAAATAACATATATACCTTCTTACAGTAATCTGATGTATTATTATCCTAAAATTAGTAGCAATTGTAGTTTAATACTTATACACCAACTTATCTAAAAAAAGGTTTTGGGTAGATATACAAGAAACACACAGTTTAGCTGTTATAAATATTAAAACATGCAATATAATTGTTTGAGGAAAATAAAATTCATATACAATACCATAAATAGAGCACATTACAATTTATTGATTATATAATGTATACACTTATGAACTCTCATCATCTGTCAACTGATATTCATCCAAAACCATTTCTAACTCCTCTTTATCATGCTTAGGCCATATAATATTTTTGTTCTTTATCGTATTTAAATTCATATTACAACCATAACACAATGGAATATCTGTACCTTGTGACCATACATCGTTTCGCAATCTGTAATATCCCTCTGTCTCCACACCAACGGTAGAATTTTGCCATTTTTCAAACAATTCTTGTTCTTCAGCAGTTTCTATCGGATGCCCTCTTGTCACAGCGATTGCACTTAACCATTCAGAGGGATTGGTATATATGGTATTAAAACACATGGTGCATTTATTACTTTGATTATTATTATCTTCTTGCAGCGCAGTAGTCACAGGAGGCTTTAATTTGTCACCAGTTCTCAATACAGTAGCAATAATATTGGAATATTCATTTTCAATATCATTAAAATATTTTCTTGCTAGTTCATTAATAGTCATATTTTTGACTAGCCTAATATTTGAATTTATATCACTGCTATCATCCTTCTCGGTATTCTTACCTTTTTTAATCAATAATTTATCCTTTAATTGATGATTGATAACAAATTTATCTAAACTTTTAATAAAACAATAGGCATCCAATTCTGTAAGGAACACATCTTTTAAAGGAAATAAATTTTTAAATTTACCGCCATAATCTTCATCAAAAATCTCTGCATTTAAAGATTTAGAAATTTGGGAACCTCTTCCTTTAACCACTAATCCAATAATTCCATCAGCTAACTTTGTCATAGAATGACTCCAAAGGATAATCTCAACTTTACTTCTTTGGTAGGTAAACTTTTTAACAAGATGTTTAATGACAAGGTTTAATATATCGCTCCTTGTATTTCTATTCGGACAAAGATCAAGAATACTTGTTGCAGTATATTTTTCCACATCATCAAGAGTTATACCCATAGCATTAAAATCTTGGTTATGTAATACAATTTGTTCCAACGTTTTAGTATCCTTGAAAAATGAATTAATATCAATCAAATGGAACGTAAACTGTTTCCAAACTTCTGCGTCAATTTTATCACACTTTTGAATCTCCAACCACATATTTTGGAAACTTTCCCTCTCCCTATCATCCTTATAAATCGATATAACGTTCACATTAAAACCAACTTTACCACGATGTTGAAATTTTTGCTCTACCAATAGTCCACATAACACATCTAAAGCAACGAGACATGATGAACCAAAATTAAACGGTAATACAATACTGGACATACCATCATTAACCAAATCTTTACCGTAAAGTACTTTAAAATGATCACGATAGAATTCATCAGTCATCATTCTTTTTCTTTGCTTTAAACTAACAAATTTAACAAAACATTGATCACAGAACGGTTCCTTACGGGATTTCACAGTTGCCGTTTTATCTTTGCATCTTTTACAGTTTGTTACCGTTTCCATGATTAGGGATATTACCTTTTTGATTCTGTATTTTACAATATGACAGCTGTACTACATACTAATTCCATATATTTGCTGAAATATTTTTATTTGAGGAACAAATTTTTGCGATGAGATGGTCAACAATTAGGGCTTCCAAAAGTGTTAGGGTTGGTAAAAAATTAAATTAGGGCTTACATTTTGTTTCGCGGCATAATGTTTGGAATATTTTTTACAAACTTCGGGTTGAAAAACTACTGAATTTTTCACTGAAATAATTCCAAAATAACAAAACCAAGTATCAAATAATGCATTTAGAGATATATAAATATATGCAAAGGGAAGCTTGTAGAATTTTTATATAAAAAAAAAACGAAGATATAATAGGGAACAGCTCATACCAATATTTTAATATCATTCATCCATATATATTATAATTTTTCGCAATGTCAATCATATCTATGTTTACGCCGTTTTTGAAGACGACCGCCTCCTTAATCAAGTTTCAGTCGCCATCATTCATCATAGTCAGAACAATGATGAAGACACATAAGGGTGCTGCCAAGAGATGGAGAAAGACAAGCACTGGGTTCAAGAGAGGTATTGCTGGTAGAAACCACGGAAACTGTGGCTGGTCACAACGTTCTTTGAAGTGCTTAAGTGGTAGAAAAGTGGCTAATCCAAGCCAAGCTTACCGTTTGAAAAAATTACTACCATTTCAATAAGATTATCATCTAATAGTGGAAGAGCAGCACATACATACATTCAAATAACTCCTGTATATAAAAATGATTCTATTATTTTAAACAATTAAAATATTATATAAAGTATTTATCCTTCAATTTATAACTAATTTACAAGTGGTGAAACAGACCCTTCTCATAACTCTTTCTTTTCTTCAGTTTTATTATATTCTTCTTCGACCCATTTATTAGTCAATTTATTTTTCTTTAATTCCGCAGTTGGAAAGTAATGATAATTGGTCTTTAATGAGATCGCAAACGGAACGTTATCAAATGATACTAATCTCATCTTACAGTAACTATTATCAGGAATTTGTTTAACAACATTTAAAAATGTATCAATATCAGGAGTTTCAACCTCATTGACGTGAGTAATGAAATTAGTAGCTGAAATACCATACTGTAAAGCTGGAGAAGATTCTCCTCTAAAGGTACAATAAACACCCTTTGGAATATTAACCATGGCTTGACGAACAGCCTGGTGTGGTTCTTGAAGAATGCTACCAGCAAAGACAACAAACCTATCTGTTTCATGAACATGGACCGTCTTGATATCCAAATCAATTATTTGCCCATCACGAACAATTTTAAATTTCAAAGTCGGCGTTTCATTCAATTCATCAGATGCACTTGCTACACCACTTAGGTGATCCATTTCAGTAACTAATTTATCATTAACGGATAATATAACATCACCAGTTTCTAGTTTAATTTTATCAGTGGTATAAGATACCCTTGACACTGTCATAAATTGTAATCTATTTTTACATTCATTTTCCATACGCTCTATCCACTCTTCTGGAACACCTCTAATTCTAGCGTTTAATATAGAAATTGAACCAAAACCAGCATCAACAATACTAACAACCGGTTTTTTACCTTGTTTCAAAATATTAATAACATTTGCACAATCTGTAATGTCCAAACCCATTAAATAAACCTTTTCTTTGTTTTCTTGTGTCTCCCCCAAGAACGATAGCCATAGGGCTCTGACAGTACCATCTGAATCGGTAATAATACCCGAATTACATCTTGAACTAATATTACAGTCGATAGCAATAGCTTCTAAATTAGTAGCTCTGTATCTTGGAATAATATTACTTGGAATACTAACAGATGAGATATCAGTAACAGTAGTATCAGAAGTAACTAATCTATTGTTATGAGTAAATCCAACAAATTGAGCTTTATCACCACGCTTCATTCTAACATTGGATAATTTAGCTGTGATAGTGTCAGCTTTAACTAAAGTTGGGTCATATTTAACAATAGCATAATTTTGTGTTGGATGTAAAAATTCAACTGTTGCTGGAACCATAATGGAGTCTGCAACGGTAACAAAACAATCCAAACAATCGTGTGGAACTGCCCTACGTGAAACAATTACGTAACCATTTTCTGCATCAATTATCAAACCAGAAGTCTTTAATGTTTCTGCAGACAATGAGTCTAATGGAATAGCAGCCACTGTAGTAACCATACATAAGGAATGGGATAATTTTGCCATTTCAGTATTGTCACTTGGAATATCTATAAATCTAGCACTATGAGGCTGTAAACTTTCGGCGGGTATTGGAGGACAAACGTTATGGTAATCCCATATACCAGTAATATCATTTCTCTTGTAAATTCTAAATTCATTACACCAATGACGATCAATGTAAATAGAGGTGACGTTCGGAGAATGTTGATCCGTTAAATGATGGTATCGTACAGTCACATGTTTGCGATCTGGAATATTTTTCATAACCTCAATAAATGTATCTAAATTTGGAGTATCAATATTATCTACAGTATCAATAACCCAGCCGACTCTTTCCTTGGCATCAAAGTTAAAGGATCCAGAAGCACTACTTAAGAATACACCTTTAACTGGTAGGGCATAACAACGTGCCATTTGGTAGGAGAGTTCATTAAATGTAGCACCACAAACCTCTACATAACGATCTGGGCTAATAGAATGCAAGTTTTCAATTTTGCAGGTAATTATATGGTTAACACCACCACGTTGGATTAAAAGCTCAACGTTATTACCAACGTTAGAATCAAATATATCATCTACTTGAATAAATGTTGAAATGTCTTGGCCATTAATAGATATCAAAGTATCACCTTCTTTGATCTTTCCATCACCTGGGCCCTCTTTTAAAACTGTTTCTGCCACTAACAAACCAATATTTTCAGGAAATTCTTCACGTGCTTTTGCTTCACGATCGGATGTTAAACCTAATCTTCTACATTCATCGAATGGTTTCAACAACCATTGAACTTGAATCGTACCACGTGTGATTGGTTGTTCTGCTTGCAAACACTGTAAAGCTCTTAAAATTCTATTCAATGGCAAAAAGAAATCTGTTGAGGCTTCAGTAGACCCACCAGCCTGTAGTGCCACAGCGTATCCATCAACGTTGACCACTGGTGAACCACTCGAACCACCAGATGCAGAGGCAGCAGCTTGAATATATTCTGTATTAAAATCATTGTAAGTTAAATCACCATAGTCAGGAGCGTTTCTATCTATTCTACTTATGAAACCTGCAAGGATACTTAATTTTTCCCCAGCATCATTACCAACCACTCTGATCTCAGATCCGACTTTTGCTAAGGATGGTTTTAATTCTAATGCCTGGATTTTTGTATATTTAATCTTCTTTGGATCAAATTTTAAGAAACCAAAATCATGAACTGGATCTCTATAGATTGGGATAACGTCACATTCTTCATGGTTGTCAAAGACGACGTATCCAATAAATGGACCTGGACCGACAACGTGTCTGTTTGTTAGAATAATACCAAGTTTGGCATCTACGACAAAACCTGTAGCTTCTGATACCAAAGCTGGATCACAATCAAATGGAGCAACTTGGGCAAAATGAATGGAAACAACTGATTTAACTACATTGGAGATGGTAGTTTGCCATTTTTGATAATTTGAAGAACCTCTATACTTGCTGGCATTAAAATCAACTTCTTCAATTTCTTCAATGCTTTCTACCTCAATACCTTCAGGAAAAGTTGGTGGCAATGATATTTCCGATTGTTTGGAAGGTGATACATTTAGTCCATCGGAGCCATTAGAGAGTTTTCTTTTTTTGTTTATTTGTGTTGTATTCGTCATGTATAAGCAGTATATGGATATATAGTCGAATGATCAAGGAATATTTCTTTTGTGAGTTGAAATTGAATAATTATTGTAAAAGAGTAAATAGTATATATATATAAATGTACAGATAGGTATGTATGGTGTTTCTTTTTTTGTCATCGCATCGATTCGTTATTCCATAATTTTCTGCTACTGAAAAATTTCAATAGGTTATCATTATTAACGTTGTAAGGTGCTTATAAGTAAAAAGTATCAGAATGTAGTAAATATATTTTAAAGAGATGAGTTTAGTCTATAAACGTATATGTATTTATAAATTAATATGGAGCCTGACTGCTTTGATTTTGTTGGTTATTTTGGTTCTGTTTATTATTTTTCTGTTGTTGTAATAACAGTTGATGTAGTTGATAAACTTGATCCATATTCTGTTGTGGTGGTGGTGGTGGTAGAGGAGCTTGAGAAGAATTAGGGAATGGCATATTTGATTGTTGCATACCATTATACTGTTGGCTAAAGTATGGATCTGAAGGGTAATGCCCCATATTTTGTTGTTGTTGTGGCATACTATAGTGGGGTTGCATATGCATCTGCATTTGATTTCCTATGTATGGTCCGCCGTAATTATTGAAATCATTGCGCATTTGTGATGGAATTGGGTTTTGCTTATATTGTTGATTTCCGTAAGGAGGGAACTGATTTGGAGAATAATATGCCTGGTTATTAGCGTTATTGCCGAATGGTGCATTTATTGGCTGTTGCTGATGTTGTTGTTGCTGTTCGCTATTATTATAATATTTATTTTGGCTAATGTTGTCTTTGACATTATATTGATGATCAGGTTGACTTTCGGTATTCTGTGATTGACGGTTGTTACGTGATTTATATCCATGACTTATCATGCCTGTAGGTGGTTTCATAGATGGATATTGTTTATATTCTCTACTATTATTATTATTTGTGTCTGCATACTTATTGCTATTGTTTCTTGGTGCTTGACGTTTTTGTCTCTTTGCATTATTATTATTGGTATTGGTGACATTATCGTCATTTGATTTATTCTTATGCTTTCTTTTTTTCAATTCATTTTTCATTTTTTTAAATTGAGCTTCTTTCTCATCATCAGAGAATTCTTGTTCATCTTCAGGTAGTTCTTCATCAAATCCATTGGATGCATCAGTTCCTTTAATACGTTTTAGTTCAAATGTATCAACCCAATGAGCATCTGGTACGACATAAAATACTTTTGCGCCTAGATTCTGTTCAATTATCTGTTTAATGCCAGTCTTATCCTTTGGGAAGCAAATTCTGTAAAATGGTTTCTGTAGTGGACCAAAGACTTCGTTTAGTGTTCCGATAGCTTGGCGGTCCTGGAGACAAAAGATAGAACCTTCTTTAAGGACCCTTCTTTCACCAGTAGTGTTAGCTGCTATAATGATATTATTTTCAAAAATCGATTTTACTGTACCTACTTCTGATATACTAGTTTCTGGAGTAATTTTGTAATCTTGTGGAATTTCAATAACTGGTTCGTCTGGGATTTCATTTTTTGATCTGATTGGGTCCGTGGATGATGGTTCATCATCCTCACCCTCTATGCCATCATCATCATTCAGTTTATTGTCGTCGTCATCTTCATCATCGTCATCGTCGATAGAAGATGTGTCGGAGTCGCTAGATGTATATGAGTTGCTGTTTTCTTCATTCTCGTTGTCATCTTTGTTCTCACTCTCTTTGTTCTGGCTTTCCTTCTCATCTTTGTTCTCACCCTCATCCGCATCTTTATTCCCATCCTCATTCTCCTGCACAACTTCCTCTTCACCCTCACTACTACTCACATTATCCACGTCTAATATATCATTGTTAAATTTTAATTCCTCTTCTGTAGTTTTATTATCCAAAGCTTTTGCAAACAAATTATCGGACATAGTGCTTAATAAACTTCTGAGTGTATATGTATATCTATCTATCTTTCTTCCTATATATATATACGTATAATATAACCTTAGATAACTCTACTGTATAGAAACCTAGAACCTCAGCTACATAACAGTATAATATAATAATTACCTTGTGATAAAATTTTCCACTTTCTGTCTTGTCGCGATGAGCTCGCCAAGAACCCGCCATTTCGGCCGAACCCTAACATAGGACATCAAACAACCCTCTCCCGGCCATCGGTCCTCCGACATCCGCAGTCCCGGCCGAAACCCGTCGCAACAGTTTCCACTGTATTTTGTGGCTCCACCCCGCCTGGCGTTGCCTTATCTTGCCACCCCCTCGGCTAACACTTTTGCTGTTACTCCGCAACACGGAACAGCCGAACCAACAGGCAAAAGCCACAAAACACTCCAATTTTCCAGGTTTCAAGAATATTTGATCACCCAGAATCGTGTCCCAACAACTGATAACGAAAACCTCGAGACCTTGAACTCCCAATTTGGAAGCATCTCCAAGAGTTTTTGAGAAATATATGTTCAATATTGGGGGATCAGGTTATTATTGCGGTGGATTTTGAGACGAGTGGGAGAGAAACAGAGTCCGAGTGCCTGGTCTGTTTGTCGGTGCCTTGACTATGACTTATAACTCTAACTATGATAATGGCTGAACTATGCAAGTTTGTTCCCCTTACATACTGGTACGGAGTTGGCTTGTTGAGCCGGATGTGATATTACCTTTAATTAAATAGATATTTATACGATTAATTATCCGAATCTTTATTTACTGCATAACTGACTCATTTACTTTCAGTCTCTTACCATCGCATCTTAATAACTTTGATTATGCATTACCTGCCATAAACATCAGTATTTATACACACATATATATATATATATATATATATACCCAGACATAAACAGAGTTATTTATCTAAGATACTACTCAATACTTTAACCAGATTTTTTATGGAAATTTAAACATCATTAATTTTACTGATAACCAAAATAATTAAATATAATTCAATATAACGGCAACTATTTTAATATGGTAAGCCTCGTCCCACAATCAACTATTACATCCTCGACTGGATCGTCTAACGACTCCTCTTCCGTTGATTCATTACAAAGCTCCGCATACCAATCTAGTGTTGGAGTCAAACACGAAACAACCAACGGTAATAATCATCCCGTTTCATTATTAAAAGTCAGAAGCCTCCCCGCTAAGAGACCAATTCCCTATGACCAAGCTTCTCTAAGATCGGACTCCTCAAAGGCTTATTCTATTGGAAGAACCGTTTCCAAAACAATAAACAATATCTGGGAAGCTGTACAGGATGATAACGAACAGACTGCTGCTAAGGAACAATCAACAGATTTAAGCAAAATTTTAACATCACGGTTCGAACTAGGTGATGCTTTCAGATTACAATCACAACAGGACATAGATTCAGAAATATCCGCTCCAAATTCAAATCCACCCGCATCTGACTTAGAGAAGAACGACACCACCAATCCAGAGATAACAGAGGAACAGCAAAACCAAGAAGTTCTAAAAAAAGTCTTTACTAACAAAGAATCTGGTGAAATACAAATGCCACCCGATAAAGGATATGGTTGGGTCGTTGTCCTTGGTGCATTTCTTATCATGTTCAATACATGGGGGTGCAACTCTGCATTCGGTGTCTTCCTTGCATTCTTCCTATCTCACGACACTTATCCTGGAGCAAACAAATATGATTATGCATTGGTGGCAGGGTTAACAGTTGCACTGGCACAGATATGTTGTCCATTTGTAATGATTCTTATGAAAATAATAGGTATGAAAAAAACTATGCTATTTGGAACCTTTTTAATGTGTGCCGGATTCTTACTAGCTTCGTTCACCACTCGTCTATGGCAACTGTTCATGACACAAGGTGTATTGGTCGGTTGCTCCATGTCATTGATATTTGTCCCAGCTACAACGCTAATACCAAGTTGGTTCCTAAAGAAAAGAGCCGTCGCAATGGGACTAATGATGATGGGAACCGGTGTAGGAGGTGTAACGTTTGGTCTGGCATCAAATAAAATGATCACAGATAATGGAAACACAAGGTGGTGTTATAGAATGCTAGCAATAACATGTACAATTACCGTATTGATTGCAATCAGTCTGTTAAAGGAGAGAAACCCAGTGAAACCCATCGGTTTCAAATCAATGAAACAAATAAAACAACAATTTAAAAATATCTTTTCATGGCGTGCAATCAATCAGCCAGTGGTGCTCATGATTTCCGTTTGGTTTATGCTAGCTCTTTTCGCATATACCCTAATGATATTCACGCTATCCTCATACGCAATAGCCAGAGGGATGACCCAATATGATGGTAGTACGCTAACTGCAATCTTAAATGGTGCACAAGCTGTCGGAAGACCTTTAATGGGATTTGCAGGCGACAGGTACGGAAGGACAAATGTCACTATATTCCTTACGTTCCTACTTACAGTTTACATGTTTGGATTTTGGATCCCCGCACATACATTTGTCCAGTTGATTTTCTTTTCCCTAATGGTGGGCTCCTGTGTAGGTGTAGCAAATGTCATGAATACAGTGTTGATCGCAGATATGGTTACACCACAAGATTTCTTACCTGCATGGGCATTTGTCACCTATTTCAATGCACCATTCATTCTAGTCTGTGAAGTTATTGCCCAAGCACTAACGGTCGAAAGACACAAGAGTAACCCTTATCTCCATACACAAATTTTTACAGGTTGTTGTTTTGCTGCGGCCCTATTTATGGTGTCTCTATTAAGAGAATTCTGTGTCAGACATAAACTAAATAGAAGGTTGGTTGAAACAGAAAAGAGATTACAAGAAAAGGACGATAACACAGACTCTACTAAGGATTCGGATGCAGAACACACAAGCTTGGCAGAGTCAGAATATTGGGAAAAATTAGAAAAGAGAAAAGTTAAGTACAATATTCTTTTGGGAGGTGGTATCAAGAAATATTTTATGAGATTGCTATACCCTATTAAAGTTTAATAATACTTCACTCAAATATTATACTGCGAGATAAATTTATAAAGTAGTTTTCAACAACAAAATACATACAATTAATTATTAATATTACAATTTCATATTCATTTTCGCTGTGTCTTTTATCGTTCAGTTACGTATATAAACTTTATTTATATATACTTGTTACGTATATATCACTCAACGCAATGCGCTGCTAAATTTCCTTAGTTCATCAGAACCGTCATTCCTAAGATCCATTATAAACGTATATGATGCTTTTTGGAAATTTTTGTAGCAATTAACCGTTTTCTGAGATTTCTTGTTAAATCTATCAAGAAGTTCATTTAATTCTTCGTTATTCTGTAAATTAATTTGCAGGAAAATATTGTATGCAATCTCATTTAATTCTGAATAGGTTTCAATAAACTCAACTATTTCTTCAAAAATAAAGATAAGTGACCTTGAATATGGTTGCTTCGAATATTTACCTACTGTGCTTGAAGAAAATAATTTATGTGACAATAATTTTTCCAAGAATTTGTTATGGACATCATTTAATTCATCAATATTTGGCAGCTGTTCCCGTCTTTTCGAAGTGTCTGATATACCAAATTTATTTAGATTGTTATTAGGTTTCAATATACCATCCAGAACAATGGCACCGTTTGTTAATGTAGTTGTTGTAACGATCTTTGAATTACTTGTACAGTCATCATCTAATTTTAATTTGTGTTTTAACTCTATAAAGTTTTCCTCAATGATAAACCTTGAATAATAATTTTCCACTTTATAATTGAATTGCTGTAATTGGGATCTCAATATCGATATTTTGGATAATTTATTTGAAACATCTCTTGATAACGGACTATACATAGTGTTTTTTTTAAAGGACCGTATCAATTCTTTGCTATTAATCATTCCCTCACTGCAAAAAAAATCGTTTCTTTTGAATTTCCATAAGAAATTAAAAATTTGTAAATACTCTTTCTTCCCATCAAATCTATTGACGTTTAGCACTAGAGATAATGGTGGGTGTATTATATAGTCTAGAGTAAAAACATCCCACCCTAGTAAATCATGTCTCATATTTAGCAACCTTGCGTCCAATTTATTTATTAGATAGTTATCATCACACTTATTCACGTAATTTCTAAACGATGACTCCTGAATAGCTTCTTGTAAGATTCTTGTAAATGCATAATTCCTTAATGACGTAATTGGTTGGTTCAAGATATCTTTAGCTTTTATAATGAGTGTATCGATCAAGTCATTTCTTCCCATTAGAAGAATATTTCTAAGCATATCGATAATTTCTTTGAGATAAAATTTTGTCTTTAGAATATTATACGAATAATCGACAATCTCTAAATATTGTTCATGAATTAAATTGAATAACTTGCTTGAAAATTCAAATGAATTGGATAATAATTCATTGAATTTAAGTCTATACTTTTTGGTAAAATCGTTGGCCCATTGTAATTCTTTGCAAAATCCTGTTAAGAATGTATATGTCTTTCCAACCATGAATATTTCATATGCTGTATTATGTGGTAAAAATTTCGGTATCTTCTTTTCTTCAAACCTGAACGGAATTGTAAGGTGTCTATTGTCATTATCATTCTCTCTATGAATAAAAAATTCATCAACGTATATGTCTTCTAATTTCCCTAAAATTAACCAATTTTTCAAATATTCCAAATATAATAAAATCGAACAGTTATACAAATTTGTAGCAATTTTTGCCACTGACGTATCACCATGAGAAATAAATGAATGGAAAAGTGAAAGTAATTCATCACCACGTAATCGATGGAATTCGTTCATAAATTTATAATAGACTCTGAGGTCAATAATGGAATTTGATAACTCCATATACAATGCTTTCAATGTAGTAATTTTATTTGAACCAGTTAATAAATTGATTGAACTGGAATAAAAATTTAAAGCTTTCTCTATCTCTACGATCAGAGTTTGCTTTAAAGGTGATAAACTAATATGTTTATAATAATCAATTCGTTGAGATAAATCTCTGTATATCAGGCCACCTTCAAATAATAAATGCAAATTTCCACTCACAGCATTTGGAATGTCGTATGGTATTTTAATGGTATCATTGTCTATTGGAAACATATCAGATGTAATACCTAATAAAGTATATGATATATACTTCAATATTTCTTCTTCTGGTATTGTATTTGAATAATATGGATCTGCTAGGGTTTTCAAAGATACTTTATTTATATAATCATTCTGAGGATGGTCATGATGTGAGGAAAGTATGGATCTTCTATCTGAGAATTTATCAGCAGTTTCAAATGATTCAGCATACACACTACCGTGTGTCAACAACGGTTCGTGAAAATTATTAAAATTTTCTAGTGCCTCTCTGTTTAATGAAAATGTGTTTATTTTCTGATCTCTTTTCACATATGATAATGTCTCTTGTAGCCTTGAATACGATAAACTGAGATGATTAACCATTTCTTCGGGATCATTCATTGAAAGTAGAGGGGACACGGTATTTTCAAACATTTTCCATATTGCTTCGTATTGTGAAGTAATATTCAGTTTATACTTAATTTCATATAGCAATGATTCTAATTTGGGAAGTGTCTTTGAAGAAGATTGTAAGAGTTGCAATATTTCGTTGCTAAAATTTTTCAGTATATAATCTGGTACTGATGAAGGGGCAATTGCCTCTACAATTAAGTTGAGTTTTGATTCTACGTCCATAGAATATATTGGGTTATATTGCTAATTTAACTCAACTTGTTATGTATTATACAACTCTTCACGGTAGTTCAGTGTATAATTAGCTCTTCTCCTTTTGTGAAATTGTTCAATGTTTTTATTTGTTTACAAAATTTGGCGTTTTTTTTTTGTTTACTCTTTCTTCCGATTTCACGTGATCGCCACATAAAGTAGGGATAATAAGGAAATATATTGTATGAGTTTGAAATTAGTTAATGAGACTCGTATTTACTTTTAGGTACGTACTGTATATATTCTAAGGGTATGTATTTTATTACACTTTATAGTTGACAGCATTACATATTTGTATAATTGCATTCCTTATATGCCAGATCTGAATTGGCACTATCTCTCTTACTGTAACCCAACTCCTCCATGGATATTTCGTAACGTTGAAAATTGTAGAATTGAATCAATGCTCTTAGTGCAATTTCTTGGCCACATGCATCCATCAACTCGTCAGGTACATCTTTTCCGGTAACCCAGTTGTCAATTAACTCTAATCTTTCATAAAGAAATACGCCAGATATTAGCTCCATATGATCCGATTTCCATCTCTTATTTTTAAATGGTGTTAATTCCCTTATGATTCTTAGTATTGGATGCATTATATCCAGGTTAAATACACGATAATAACTCTTGAATAATGGACCAATCGAAATTGGTAGACTTTTGAGTCGGTGTGTTTTATTACCTGTCACTTTACCAAGTACTCTTAATAGGTATGCAAATGTTGTTAAGATATTTACGTTTATATCTAGTTTTTCTCTAGTCACAGACTCGGTAGAAAAAGATTTGCTATACAATGAATTATAAGTTGAGCAAGTTTTCCAGAACGAGTGTGGTGATAATATTGTCTTATTGAATATTCTATCGACATATACTCCAGAATATTTACTCAACAAGGAGAAACATGTAGATATAAATCTGGAGTCGTATAATAACACTGCAAATTGTTCAAATTTCAGAATATGGTTTAGTTTAAACCATTTCAATAATAAAAAGAATATACCAGCAGCAGCTTTTAATGATGATTCCTTAGCTTTTGTTATTTCCAATTGTGGTGTTAACGTTTCAATAGAAACATCTGCGGGAATACCGCTTGGTTTGTAATCTATATTAGTTAGATTAGATTCCATTGTTTGTAATAACACAAACACAAGTGAGTTTAAACTTGGTAGACAATCCTCGTAGTATTTATCAATTCTTTTCATGATGTCAATTTCTTCCAGTCCTTGTTCATTTACGTCTTTTGTGTAATCATAAGGGTCTGCAAAATTATTAGTAATCCAGCCACGCTCTGTAGTCATAAAATAATCTCTTTCATCCCATAACTGTTTAGTACTCAATTTTATTTCTAAATTCTCTTTTAAAATATTTGCAGCTTCTTCGATACTAAATGGAATATAAACATCATTTTGAAACTCTTTCTTATTAAATGGAGAGGTTACCTTTTCAGACAACTCATCTTCTTTTTCGTTATCTGATGGGTACAAATATGGATACGCCATATTTGCTTGAAATGATTTTCTTGTCTTTAGATTCTCGTTAAACGAGAGTAAAGAGGGCGAAGAAGGTGGAGAAGGTGCTGGTGTAGCTAAATGTCTTTCTGGAACTGGTAAAGTTACATTAATAGAACTTCTTGATTTGGATCTTGGGATCTCTAAGAACTGTGATAGTGAATTACTATTATCAATGACTTCTGGGAACTCAGTCATTGGTATTGAATAATTGGGAAATCGAGATGTAATATCTTGTTGGAATGCCTGGTAATGTAATGGGGAAACCGATAATTTTTGTGACGATTTTGCAACCCGTTTGAGGTCGTGATACTGATATATTTTGGTTTTAGTTTCCTTGTAAATATTTTTATCTCCAAATTGGAGAATAAGCATCTTGAAAAGTAATGCAACTATGTTTCTAATTCTCATTGATAATCTACTATTCCAGCGCCAATGTTCTATGTATTTTGTTAAAAACTGTAGCATCTCGGTCCTGTGAAGTGTATCAATTATCTTTTTCACTTCCGCAGGTTGTTCATTTCTGTTTTCAATTCCCACATTGACAATAAAAAATAGCACTGTGCTAACATAAAACAGCATCACAGTTTGCCTTTTTAGATTACTTTTGTCATCTCTACAGGAAATGGCGATGGTTTTAAAGCAGTCGATGATTTCCTTCAGCCAAGTATTCATGAGTAAATTATTACGTCGTATCAAAACAATTTGATCATTCATCCTCTCCACAAAGGTAAAGTTACCTAACGAGATATAGGTCAAGGCCAAAAGGTTTGGAACAGGGTCACTGCGTAAATTTTTGCATAATTTTTCAATTGATCCCTTTGCATAGTCTATACTGGATACAAACATACTTGCATCAGATACTATCTTAGCATAGCTTGTTCGTGTCTGGGGTAAATGTGCGTAATCCGATGCACTAAACCAATCTGGTAACTCATGTTCTAAATCTTGAAAATCTTGAAAAGTCCATTCTACTTTTAACTGTGTGCGTGCTGAAGAGGGTGCTCCATTTTCTAATTCAGCTGCACGTTTATCTAAATCATTTTGAAATTCCTCACATGCTGGTATATTATAATCTATAACACCTTGCTTGTCTATGTCAGTACCATTTTTATCAGGTATGTGACCAGTAACAAGACCGTCAATCTCATCAACATTGGCAAATTCTTCATTATCTGCATCTAATGAACAACTATCGTCATCATTTAGTGCTTGTTCTTCCATTTGGCGCTCCTCGTTTTCTTCCTGTTCCCTAAATAGCTCCTCTTTTGTCTTTCCTCTTGTCTCTGCATTAGTAGTGGTAGTGACATTCTCTGATAATCCAGCTTCCTTTAGAAATTGAGCATTAGCAGGTGTTTCTAAAGCGCGAATATTATTAGTAGATCCTTTCCTACTGATTACAGGACTAGTAGCTCCCATATTTAATTTATTCCTTAAAATATTATCCAAGTCGCGTAACAACGGATCTTCCTCATCAGTTACAGTATTATCAATATATGAAACATTATTTTTGTCCCTAAATTTCCTCTGAGTGACTGTATCATCCATAAATATTGGTAATTGCTTCACATTGGATGGTGGCCTCAAATTCTCTAAAGATACTGATCTTCCGATAGTGGAATCCACCCTTGTTGTATTGTTGTGGTGGTTCATTAATACTATCGAGTTGGATTCTTTGGGATCTCTTGTAATGATAGTATTGAGTATTATATTGTTCTGTTTCTATATATATGTATATATATACAGTTCCTTGGACTTTTATCGAAGAAGAGACTGTGTTACATGTCTTCCAATATTTGTAACCAACATTTGACTCTAGCTTTGTTTTTGTTTCAACGGTTTGAGATCTTAGAGTCTATTTCCTATGGAGCGAGATTTACGGTATTGATATTGAAAAATTTAGTTAAACAGCACTCAGGATATGAGAATAGAAGAAAGAAGTATAAACAAAGCACGACTAAGAGTGTTAAATCTAATAACGTGTTAGCAAAAATTGTTTTGTGTAGTATTACAAAATTGAATTACGAATGAGTCTTAAGTTAGAGAATGTCCTTGGTTTTAAAATCAGAGTTACCAACTTATTAGATGTTGTGACTGTGGGAAAGATATACTCTTTCAATTCTTCTAATAACACTATCACATTGAAGACCACAAAAAAGAATCAATCTCCATATACCTTTAAAGTAATAAAATGTTCCTTTATTAAGAATTTAGAGGTAATTGGTGAAATCCCAACTTCTAATTCATTTAAGAAGCAATACATGAAGCCTTCCTATGTTAATTTAGAGAGAGTTGAACTATTGTTGCAAGAGAGGATAAAAACTGCTAAAAAACAAAACTTGGTGAAGGGTAAAACCGTTACGTCTGAAGGTCAAGTTATCTTTAATTTAATTTTTAAAACCATCCCAGATACTAAATGGGTAAATAAAAATATTATCATTTTAGATGATATCAAGATTGAACCTCCTTATAAAGTGAGTAATATCGTACCTTTACATGATTCCAATAATCAATCTGTTTCATTAATTGAAAGAATAGTTGAAAAAGGTTGGAGCCAACTAAAGAATGACATATCAGATGAAGATGATGGAAGAAAGGGTGGTTGAAAGTGCATATACATATTATCTCCTCCAGTGAATATATATACGATAATATATAATGTGTATAGATTTTGAAATATAAAGCATTAATATGAGATATATGTTTGCGGAATTGCATGTATATTTATTCTAAATGAAGTCTCTGTCGATAGAGTCTCCAGAATAAATAACATTGATTTCTTAATTAATATGTTAACTTGTAGTTTACCGTTACCTTGATTAGTGTGTATCAATATCCCCTCTGTACGGTAATAGGCTATGACTGTATGGTATTGTTACACATGCTTATTCTAGAACATTGCAGGGTGGTTTGCATTAAATTTCTATCAATATAATTAAATGTTAACTTTATCAATTGTTAGGCAGACCATATTCATGCATCGTCACCATCACAAAACGTTACAATTTTATCACATACCCAAAGTAGAGCATCTTTGATCGGGGTATTGTCATCATTAATAAAACCTTCGATATCTGACGCAGCCTGAGGGTCCAGCTTTCCTTCAACATCGCCGTGAAGAAATAATTGTGCATGCGAATCCCTATATGATTTATATACAAATTCATCAAAATAATAAGGTGGATCAACCCAGAAGGAATCTAATGTTTGATAACCATTTCTTGCCTGCCTTCTATCTTTTAGAGTTTGATATGGTGCACGAAAAAATAGCTTTAAATCGAACTCCGATCTAATCTTTGGATTGTTGTAAAGCATAAAACCATCAACTAGTACTAACCTGTATTTTTGATCAATATCCTTATATCTGGCTCTTAAATTCTTCAAAAACACATCGTTTAATTCAAATTTCGTTAGGTCATCTACGTTATCGTTATGAATCAATTCAGTTGAAACCTCACCATTATTTTTTATAGAAACTAATTCTTTTTCAAAAAGATCAAAGTCTAATGCATCAGGAGAATCCCAATCTCTAATATTATATTTGGTATGCATTGGCACTTCATCATCATGTTTATAGAAATCATCCTCGTGAATCAAAGTTGCATCAGGTAAGAGCTCCGAAGTTAGTTTAGCGATGGTAGTCTTCCCAGTAGAAGAGCAGCCACTCAAACCTATTAGCAATACTTTCTTTTCTGGCATTGTAGATCTAAAATAACCCTTTTCAACCCAGGGAAGATCGGTGTTAAATACATTAATATATTCTTCATATGCATTATTTATCGCTTTTCGCTCTTTTAACGTTCTTTTTTTTTGTTTTCTCGATGATTGGAATAGAATGAACAATAGGAATTTATAACATTTTTAAATAAATATTGATTTATTACTTAGTATTGTTATTTTGTTTCACTTGGATTATATAATTAATATCCAATCAACAGTACCTTACCCAGTGTTGCTATCTAACTTATAATTCAAAATGGGATATTTTGTACCAGAAAAAAGTTTGAGTAATCTAAAACTTTACAAGTATGTATAATTTATCGAACCAACCTCTGATAACCACGCATCTAGTAGTATTTTATTAACTAACAGCTGTTAACATATTTTAGATACCAAAGTGAAGATCGTTCAATTCTCTCCAATACCATTCTGAGACCATTTTGGAGAAAATTTTCTACCATTTTTCCATTATGGATGGCCCCAAATTTAGTCACCTTATGTGGTTTAGGGTTTATCATTATTAATGTATTAACTGCGTTGTATTATGATCCAAATTTAAATGAGGAATCACCCCGTTGGACTTATTTTTCTTACGCAATCGGTATCTTTCTTTATCAAACCTTTGATGCGTGTGATGGTTTGCATGCTCGCCGCACTGGGCAATCAGGTCCCTTGGGGGAATTATTTGATCACTGTATTGATTCAATAAACACAACGCTATCTTTATTTCCAGTCTGTTCTACCACTGGATTGGGATATAGTTACATGTTGATGTTAGTTCAATTTGCCGTACTATGTAATTTCTACTTGACCACATGGGAAGAATTCCATACCCATAAGTTATTTTTAAGTGAATTCTCTGGGCCTGTAGAAGGGCTTATTATACTTTTTGTGATATTCATTCTCACAGGTATTTTTGGACCTCAAGCTGTTGCTCACACGATTTTATTTAGTGTGACCATCAACGGTAAAATTCTAAATATCAAGACTGCTGATATATTTTACGGATTTTCAACATGTGCTGTTTTGTTCAACATCGTTACTGCCACCAAAAATGTATCAGATTACTATAAATCAGAAAGTTTGAATAAGGAAGGAAATGAAAAGGTCAATGTCGATGTCGATGTCGATGACCAAATTTCAAAAGCATTAAATGGTTTAACACCATTTTTCGTATATTTCATTTCAGTTTTCATCTTAGTTTTTGTTCAAAAGAAATTCATTTCTGTATCCTTTATATTATCTGTCGGGTTCAGTATGGCCTTTGTTGTTGGTCGTATAATTATTGGACATTTAACCAAGCAACCATTCCCAATGATTAACGCTCCAATGTTTCTTCCATTAATCCAATTAACTTTATATCTCATTGCTGTGTATTTATTACACTATGGTATCGATGAAACTGTTACTGCATTAAGTTGGTTAGGTTTGGGTCTCAGTATTGGTATTCATTTTATGTTTATTAATGACATTATTTATGAGCTTACTACATACTTGGATGTTTATGCTCTAACTATTAAGCACCCAAAGAAAGTATGATAAAATGATAAACTACGTAGCTCGATAATTATTTTTTGTTTTATTTAGTTAAATTGTTAAACCTTGCTGTTATTATTATATACAGGATCATATACATAAATATAAATTTAATATATTAAATAGATGTAGGCTATTGTTTATACAAAGGAAAGGAAGGGGAGAACATAAATAATTAACAGCTTCCATTGCTACTTTCGGTTGATTTAAACAGCACTAGGAGTAACTGCTTCTTGTTCACCTTGACCTAATAAATCATTAGCATCTTTTTGTAAATCGAAATTCTTTTCCATTTCGATCAATTGCTGTTCAGCCAGTATAGATAAAGATAATGGAACACCTAATAATAAAGCAGATGTAGTTAAAGCCCAGGTTAAGCTACCACCTTTAGCAAATGCACTCTTAACAAATGAAGTGGTTGTATTGAAAAAATTTGCAACGGTTTGTCTTTGCTTTGGAGAAATAATATCTTTTAAAGCAGAGATTCTTTCAGTAAAAGTCTCATTTTCATCAAAATCATCATCAAAATCACTATCATCTTCATCCTCTTCATTACTGTCATTTGATAAAGTAGAGTCGTTCTTTTCGGTTTCGTTTAATGGTTCAGGTGGAACAACACTTGGGTTTGTGGTGTTGGAGGAAGCAGATTCGTCATTGATTTCAGTTAACTCAACCATTGTTACTTGTTTTTCTGTTTTATGTTATTGTTATGTTGATTTATAGGAATTAATGTAAGAGAAGATAATTAAATAGATACATTCTCAATTGAACCAGTTGTAAAGTTAAGGAAAGAAACCAACTTGATCTTTTTTTTTGTCGTTGTTGTCGATTTCTTGTTTCTGCTTTGTTCGCTTCTGAGTTTAGCAAAATTCACGCCTCGTTGGAGACGATAATTCTTAGTGATAATAAATTAATTATAAATTTATAAATACATAATATACAATACTTCTAAACTATCCATTAATACCTGTTTCCTGACATACAACATCAATAACAGGGATATTATTTAGAGTTCTTCTTTGACTTCTTGTTTTTTTTTAAGACATTCAGCTCATTAGTATAGATATCTTCTGCCTTTTCGGTAGTTCTCTTCTTTCCTGTCTTGACACTAACAACACCGTTACTCTTTGCAGCCTTTTCTAAATTTTTGCTTGATTCTTTCCAATCTTCGTTGGTATCATTAATAGCATATTTGTCTAAGTTTAGCGAATTAATTAACTCTTTTTGCTTTTCTCTCATTGCTTTTACTGCCTCAGTACCAGCTTCTTCTAAGTCATCTTCAATTTGATCTAATGTCTCAGCAGCATCAAGTCTTTTGACCTCTTCACCATTCATCTCGGCAATGTTTTCGTCTTCGACAGTAGGTAACGATTGTTCAATAGAGTCACTCAATACACTACGGAAGAAAACAGAAAATTTTCTCATTATTTTAGCAAACATAGCAATAGTTTGATTGGATGGTAGGTTTAATTCTTTTGTAATATCATCTATACTTTTACGTTGCAAACCAATCGCTAATAAAATAGCACTTTGTACACTGGATAAGCTAACCGAATCGCTCATCTTACCACCAAAATACAATAGCGATAGCATTGGAAGCATATCAACGATAACATGATAATCTAATAAATTATTTGCGTAACTGTCTAATCTTTTTAAATCAAATGGCGAGAATATATCATCTAGTTGATCTTTGTCTAACACTCTAGCATGTTTTGTGTTACTAGCATTGTCATAGAATGAGTTAACTTTTTTACTACTTTCAATAAGAGATAGAGCCTGAACTGCAGTAAATTTGTGGAATTCATAGGATAATAATGATAAAAATCTCTTGTGGAAATCATTAGCGAATTCAATCAACCAATTTGGTTCCCTACCATCCAAAACATTAAGCATAACACATGTGTGTTCACCAGTTAGGTCATTGGCAGTTTGACGTAAATAAACAGGGGCAAATTTACAGTTTTTCCAAAATTTATGCAATTGCGATGTTAAACCATATGAAACACCCAAGTAGTGTAAAAAATTTGGAGCTTGCTCAGAAAGCTTTAGTAGTAAAGGTGGCAGAGATTTTGCATCTCTTAACTTTACTTCATCTGTTAATAAGTTTGTCTTCGCTAAGTGACTATCAGTAACTCTCTTGATGGAATAATCCTTTGGTTTGACGTCTTCTGACATGTCAGTGAATTTACCTTCAAAATAGTCTCTTAATAATTCAACAGCACGAGAACCGTAACCCATAGAGGCATATTCTGGATTGGTGGCAATTCTAACGATACGAGCACCACTTAGACCAGCGAATTCTTCGTCTTGGAATTGTTGAGAGATTAACCAAGGAATTAAGTCACCACCAGCTCTTTGACCTCTTGATAATGCATTTCTGATTGTTTGTTTAGATATTTGACCTTCTAAAGCAATCTGAATGACACATAATGGATCTGGAATTCTTCCACCATCTTTTGGATCAATTGGCGGTAAAAGAACAAATAGTTGATGTGCTGGTGCATCACTCATTAGTTGTAAATCATTTGGGGAATTCTTATAATGCGAAGCAACATATAGGGCCATCATTTTCTCTAGGAAATTCTCTGAAACAGGATGGTATGAAAACAATGTGTCTCTGTTGACAATGAATAAATTACATTGGGATGGATGCGGAGTTCCTCTAGCTGCAAACCTTGGGTTTTTAATTAATGTAACATCTAAGCATAACAATTTGTTTAACCATTTTTCAACTGGATCACCATCTGCGTATCTAATTGGTTCATCTAGGACAATTTCACGCAATTGACGAGCGCCAAGATTTGATGAAAAATCTTTCTGTTTCTTATCTCTTGAAATAACAGCAGTTTGAGAGTTGTCTCTACCACTAGAATTAGCTTGGTTACGTAATTGTTGGATTAACTTTAGGGATAATGATCTACCGGTACCTTCGTAACCATTAATAGTAGATGCCATAAAGACAAGATATGGACCTAGCAATGCCTTGACAATTGGTAATGGAATAGCAGCAGCTTCATCAATTACAACCAATTCAGCTTGACCCAAGACATGAGAATCTTGTGGAACAATATATTGAATAGTTTGTCTATGACCTCTCTTAATGTCAACTCTAACAATAGCATTGTTAAACTCAGGGTTAGTAGATTGAATGATATCGTAATCAATGTGTTCCTGGTAACCTAATGCATCAAAACCTTTAAATATAAACTCAAATAATGTCTTTAAATTTTCTGGAGAAGGTGATGTAACAAAAATATTTGAGTAGCCATGTGATACAGCAGCGGCAATAGAAATACCTAATGCTGCAGATTTACCCCTACCTCTACCAGCTGTTAATGCAACTGTTGAATTTAAAGTCTTTTCAGAAATAGCATCGATGAAAGTCAAAATAGCATGTGCCTGGTTTACAGTCTTTGATAATGATACTAGAGACCCAGCTGGTTGGACGTCTTCCAAAGATTCTTTCAAGTCCCTTAGCTCAATTTCTTTTTCAGGTATTTCGTCTTCATCCTTTGGCGGTAATGCTTTGACGTTCTTTGCTCCGGAAATTGGTAAGACATTTAATTCATCGTCAACTACCAAACAATTGTCATTGGAACCTAAAGATAAAATAAATCTTTCATTAAATCTGGCGACAACATCATCGTGAGCTTCTGTACGATAACGAGAATGAATATCCATGGTCATTGTGTATAATTGTTTTAATGATGACATAGATTTCAATAAAATGACAACAATACCACCACCTTCTACAGTTTCAATAGTCCTAGCTAACAAGTTTGGAGTTAAAGCTTCGAAATCTTGTAAAATACACATACCATAAGTGTTACCCAGAATATTTTCAGTTTCTTTATAGTAAACATATCTAATATTTTGATTAGAGATAAAACTTTCAAATGGATCTTGATCATTAGCTTCCCTTGTACCTCTCTTGATATCTTTTTTAATCTTTGCTTCTCTCTTCTTTCTGTGGGAAGTAAAGCCTAATAGTTTCTTCTTGTAAGCCCATAAGACTGATTTATTCATTTTTAAATCTGCACTCATCATTAAATAATGCAAGTTTGGCAGTTGATTACGAGCTCTATCACCAACAATAACAAAGAAAGATCTTTGTTTTGTTTGAGCGCCATTTCTGATCAACGAAGGGATACGAGAATCGATTGCTTTTTTAACCATTATTCACTTGGGTTGATAATTAGGATCGTACTATTCAACTGCTTCTGCTTTTTATGTATATTGTTAAGAATTTATACCTCTTCAATTTATCATTTGAAATAGCAATTTTACAAAGAAGCATCTCATCTCATCAACTGAAAAAAAATTTTACAATTCGGGCGGGTAATATTGTCTTCGGAATGAAAAGTTTTCGGCGGCTATAAATATATTTTGTTTAACCATGGACAATACCAAAAAATACTGCAAAGAGTTCTTTATTTAGTAAATAGATGGTTAAAAGGTACATTGTTCAACCTGTATGGGTATATAAAGCTATACCATCAGATTGCTTTCAAATATTATTTTATTACAGAATAAATACATATTTTCTGGTGTTCAGTCGTATTTTATTCAAAAGATAGATAGAGTGGATATAAATCTAATTGTGGTAATTGAAATAACTCAAGGCGTTATTAAAGAAAGTCAATTAGCATAATAATAAAAAATGCGAATTCTGTGGATCGAACACAGGACCTCCAGATATCTTTTTGTTTGACCGAAGTTAAATCTTCAGTCTGGCGCTCTCCCAACTGAGCTAAATCCGCTTATATTCTATAATTTTGTTATAATGTAACCCAGTTTTGACCTGAAATTATTAAGAGAATTTAACCAATATTTGAATTAATAAGAACACCTAAAAATATATTTGACATGATGGTAAACCCTAAAAAAAATAGAGAGCATACGGCATCATAATTTATTATGAAAAACAAGTTAATCCGAAGTTATTACAAGAAGTAAATTAACCCGAAGTTACTATGCGTAGTAAACTCCGATGCTATTATTGGAAATATAGTAGTCGGATTTTCCAACAAGAATTGAGGAATTCGAAAAGTATAAATAGTGGCATAATTCTCAGTTTATAGACATTGGAACTCTAAGTTCATAGGAATATGATAATTAGATTAATAGAAAAAGAAGGACATAAAAATATCTGAATAACGAATAACAATTAAGTCGTTCAGAGGCATACGCACTGATAGAAGATTGATTCTTAGTTGAAGGCACCATTATTGATTAGTGTATGTCGAAGTAAGTTTAGGTTAGAAGAGGAAGTAAATATCTTTTACTACTTGTAATCTTTGTATAAAAGTTCGGTTTATTATAAAATAATAATTATGTAAAATAAATAAATAAATAAATTAATTAAGAATCAATATCAATCAGATTGTATACTTGAAGTATTGGTCTATTTACACGTCTCTGGGAAGTGAAGTAATAGGTGAAAATTTTTCACATCGTCGATAAGTTATACTATTCTCGCTGACCATCATCTGTGACCATTATAAGTTAATTGTTTGTAGTCAAACATTGATTTCCTTATATGAACACTCGTGTCGTTCATAACTTTCTATATGCTATTGTTTTATTTTCGTGTTTCGTGTTCAATCGCGTTCGTAGTTGTTAGTAACCTTCGTATTAAACTTGATATCCTATAAACTATCCATATTATATTCATAGTACCATATAATCTCCGTCTCAGTATAATTCCTGATCTGAACTCTCTGCACTTCCACTCTGAATTATAGTTAGATATCATATACTTAGTTATTTATGTGTATATTAATTATAACAAACCATCTGACCATCTGACCATCTGTTTCCTGTTCCGAATAAATTGTATTAGCTTTGTTGATCATACAACAAATGTGTGTATTGTTTGGGATAACTTTAAAGAACAATATTGAATATTATATTATATCGCTAAATTTATGTTAGTTGAATTCTCTGATATCGATTATATATCACTAGTCCTTAAAGCTTAATAAATATACATTGTCGGTAAATAACTACTAATACGGAGATTTGTTGAAACAATATTATAAAAATAAGAGTATAAAACTACCAATAAAATTTACAAATTTAAAATAAGGCAAGAGGTATCCAATCAGATAAATATATTATATGAAAAGGTATTATATCGGTATAGAAATGATTGAAAACAACACTAATATACAAGCTGAGTAAAATTAATGTTTCAAAAACAATAGCTATATAAGAAGTAAATAATATGAATCGCAGATTCCTTTGGAAAATGCAATCATAACATTAACGAATAAGAATGCCGTTAATTTATTTTTTGTGAATACACAGGGTCATCCCTGTACTTCCTTTAATTCATAATAAGATAATAGTCACATACCTAATTTTCCAATATATATTTTTAAAAAAAATTTCTACATCAGTTTATAAAATACTATGGTCATTAAACATTTTAACATTTACTCATGGCAGGTTTTTAAAATATCTACACTATTTATTAACAAAATATATGTGGATAATAAGGAGGGTACAAAAGAGATTGCTGAGATGGAAATTATATGGTACTATTAATATGCTACTGGTTGACTACTGGATTTCTAGTTTAATATAAAGGTTATTAATGACTACGAACCGGAGAAAGAACTGAACATTAAAATACGCAACGGAAGAAAGAAACATATGAACGGCACAGATGATTAAAAGAAAATAATACCATTTACTTACATATAAATATCTAAATATATGCATGGGCAATGAACAATGAGAATACAATAAATCTGAGTTTCTATACAAGGGTTACAAATAGTTAAAGAACTTTACGCCTTTTTTAACATTAACTGAACTTGGCATACATTAACTCACAAAGATGGCAGAAGATGAAAGCATTATTTACTCCTTGCGTAGTATTCTAATTTTATGTAGTGTTAGTAACTTTTACTCGAACATTTAATTCTAGTGGCCATGATATGTGAAAGAATATATGGATTTAATACATTATTTTTTCATAAATTACTAAATAGTTGTAGACCAAAATCATGTTTTTTTAAAAAGCACTTGAAGAAAATAAATACTGATGTAATATATAAATAAGGTAGGGTTGATTAAAAGACTCAAAACTTTAAAATAAAAACATTTGTAGTAATATTTTTTATGATTATTATATTTTAATGAAAAAGCAAATTTACTAAACAAACATTATTTAAAATAAAAATCAAAAAAATAATATTATGTTGAATTAGTGGTTGGACATTGTACTCAGGAGTTTTTATATTTATTAGTGGCACAGACATTATATATAGACTTGATATAATTATCTGTTGCTTTTTTCTATATTATTTAAATATGTATTCTACATGTGGATATTAAGATAATCTCTTATATATCCTACAGTCTTATCCCCTTATCTTATTTTCTTATCTCACACAGTTCCTACAATAAGAGCCGTCTTATTATATATTGTTAAGGTAATATCTCAACATATTATTATGGAAAAACTTAAAAATTATTGTCAGAAACCACACAGTAGGAATTGTAAAAACAAGTTGAAATATTTTGATTGGCGCTCTAATCATAATACACTATATTTTGATTTTGATAATCTTTTGTCGAATTCCATTAATAATAACGTCAATCATATGCAAGGATCGAATAGACATAATAATTCTCGAAAATTCTAATAAATATAAGCTCTTTTTAAAAACTTATAGTTTACGAGTTACATTATACCCATCAAAGATACAAATTTATAAGCAAAATCTAGGAATTATATAATGAACAAACTCATTATTTACGTAATATAATTATTAAGAACTCCATGTATCGTAAATAACCAACGACACCACATAAAAACGGTTCTTGGATGGAGAATTAGTCAATATTATCAATATACTCAGTAATATGTAAATAAAAGAACAGAACAACGGTTGAAGTTTACTATTGGGTATGGCACGGCACGGTACAGTTTAGTTCGGTCCGGTTCGGCTCGGTTTAGTAGAACTCGGCTCGGGTTGATTTTTTTACCGTTCCGTAACTGCTGTCGACGGAACGGATAGAGGGTGACGGAACGGTAAAAAAAAAAATATTCCCTTTAATAAAGATTTAATTTTAATTGATATGATTATAAATCTAGAAAGTATATAAACATAGCAAAAAGGGATAGTATTGCAATTCTCCTCTTTCTGCTTCAATTATTATATAGACAATAAAAGAATAACTATAATATAAATATATATTATTAACAAACAAACAAACAAATAAACAAACAAAATTAAAGCCACAATGTCTTCTTTACCAACCACAATGAAAGCTGTCGTCATCGAAGATGACAAACCAGTAATCAAATCTGGTGTACCATTACCAGAGCTAGAAGATGGATTTGTATTAATTAAACCTAAGGCTGTTGCAGGTAATCCAACAGATTGGAAACATATCGCTTACAAAATTGGTCCACAAGGTGCTATTGTGGGATGTGATGTTGCTGGTGAAATTGTCAAATTAGGCCCAAATGTTGATTCTAATAAGTTCCACATTGGAGACTTTGTCTATGGATTTGTTCATGGTGGATCTGTTAGAAAACCAGATAACGGTGCCTTTGCAGAATATGTCGGTTTGGATACCGTATTAGCATATAAAGCCCCTACAGGGATCAGCTTGAGCGGGAAAGATAGATTGCCTGAAGGTCCTGTAAAGACTTTTGAAGCAGCTGCCAGTTTACCTGTTTCTTTGACCACTGCTGGTGTCTTGTTGACCCATAACTTTGGTTTGAAGTTGGAATGGGAACCAAAAACCCCACAAACTGACTCTCCAATCTTATTATGGGGTGGTGCTACTGCTATCGGCCAACCTCTAATTCAATTGATCAAGAAGTTGAATGGTTATAGCAAGATCATCGTTGTTGCATCAAAGAAACACGAGGCTCAACTAAAAGCTTATGGCGCAGATGAGTTATTTGACTATCACGATTCCGATGTTATTGAACAAATCAAAGCCAAGTATAATAACATCCAATATTTAGTCGATTGTGTCTCCAATGCGCAAACCATTCAAGAGGTTTATAAATGTGCCTCTGACAATCTACCATCTACTGTGTTACAATTAGTCGCTTTCACTATTAATGATATCAAACCTGAAGATAGAAAAGATAATGTCAAGATTACTGGTACCTTACTTTATTGTGCAGGTGGCCACCCAGTTCCATTCTTAGGAGTCACTATTCCAGCTGATCCAAAATACAGAGAGGCTACCCGTAAGTTCATTGAATTCATTACTCCAAAGGTAGATGATGGTGAAATCCGTCATATTCCAATCAAAGTATACAAGAATGGTTTAGAGAGTGTGATTCAAATCACTGATGATATTAAAGAAAACAGAAACTCTGGTGAAAAGTTAGTTGCTGTATTTGAATAAACAAATCGCTAGACTGAGCACCATACGCGTGTTACACCCTATGTACCTACTTCTATTTATCGTTACTCAATTACATAAAAAATAAATAACAAAACAAGATCCATTTACTCATTCTCGTTCTGCCTCTCGTTATCCTTACTGTTGTAATTTTCTTAGTAGATGAAGAATCTGGCCTAAAGACAATTTACTCCTTATGCAGCCTATTCTATTTCCTTGCCCCTCTACGTTCCACTTCCCCTCCTTTAAGACGAAAACTACCTGTTGAAGATTTGCTATGCGAACAACACGAGCAATCAATCCAACGCCACGAGCGCAGCGAACGTTAAGATATGAGCAAAAAAGAAAAAAGGAAAATGAAAAAATTACTGTAAAATTATACGTAGATTATATAAGCAACATTTTACTTCTCAAGACTTTCCCCCTCTCTTTTCTTTAATTCACTACTTTTTACAGACGTGAATACAACAACACATCATTCCAAACTCACATACAAATAATGTCCGAAACTATTGAAGGTAACGTTAAAATTGACAGACTTACTCCAGGTAATGGTTCCATCTATCCAAAGGTTGGTGACCTAGTCACCATCCACTACACCGGTACTTTAGAAAACGGTCAAAAGTTTGACTCCTCTTTAGACAGAGGTTCTCCATTCCAATGTAACATTGGTGTCGGTCAAGTCATCAAGGGCTGGGATGTCGCTATTCCAAAATTATCTGTCGGTGAAAAGGCAAGAATCACTATCCCAGGCGCTTACGCTTACGGTGAACGTGGTTTCCCAGGTTTAATTCCACCAATGGCTACTTTAGTTTTTGATGTCGAATTACTAAAAGTTAACTGATTAAACATATGCTCTTTGTATTTATTGAAGTATATTTATATAATTTATTTAAATACATCTGAATTCATATATATACCTAAATAGTTTATTATTGTCTATTTTGCTCATTAAATCCACTATTTTCTGTTCCTTAATCTACTCGAGACTCGTAATGGTCTCTTGGAAGGTCTACTAGGGCTTTGTTTCTCATACTTTCTCTTTTTTCTCTTCGGGGAACTTTCAGGTGAAGTAGTAGCAGTAGTGTTAGTAGTAGTAACAATATGGGTAGCCGTCTCTGTAGTTTCTGTTGTAGATGCCGTTGTAGTGGAAGAATGCCTCGTTCTTCGAGCTAGTGGTTCATTATCTAATTTAACTTTAGATTTTCCTTTTCGTTTTTTAGGCCTGTCTTCATCATCGTCATTCACATCATCTACCTCCTTTTCTTCACCCGAACTTGGTTCTTCTTCTTCTTCTTCTTCTTCATCTTTTTGTTCTGCTTCGCCGTGGCCTTCTTCCTCATCGTTATCATGTTCTAGTTCATTGTCATCATCATCTTGTTCTGATTCATCACTAGCATTCACTCTAATTTCTTCTTCATTGTCACTTAAAATCGAGTCTTCTTCCTCATCATCCCCATCACTATTATGCTCACTTTTAACCTTCTTCCTAATACGAACTGATTTCCGTATGCATAGTTCATTATCCTTTGCTTGCTTTTTATCATGACCTTCAATTGTCTTTTCATTTTTCTCTGTTTCCCTTTCTATCTTATCAGATTTTGTCTCAGTCTCATTTGGTTCTCCTTCAAATGTTATCGGTACTAAGTCTTTATGCTTTCCATCTGGAACAGTTTCATTAGCAGACTCTATTTTATCCTTCTTTTCTCCATGTTGCCTACTCACAGGAACATTCTCTTCAGTATCTTCCTTGTCTGTTTTAATATCCAGGTCAGGTGTTATTATTTCACCATTTTCAACCTTGGTTTTCTCAATAGCTTCGTTTACATCTGAAATTGTAGGAATGCCATGTGATTCCAAAGTTTCACCCGTGCTTGCTTCATTGTTTGGCCTAGATTTATTAGCTTTTTTGGAATCAATAGTAACTGTTTCAGGATGTTCAATTAATTCACCTTCATGTATATATTTTTCCTTAGCATTTATTTCTGATACTGCATCGACATCTACTTCATCTTCACTTGCACCCTTTCTTGCATTCTCTAATATCAATTCACCATACTCATCCCATGCTAATGCAAAATCTTTCTGCTTTCTTAAAAATTGATAATGACTCAATTGTAGTAATTTGTCATCCTTACCCCTATTAGTATCATTTGTCTCCCCACTGTTGATGTAACCAGACGGCGTGCTAAGTATTTGCTCTTCTAACTTATCTGATTCATCCAAATTATAGTACTGCTTTAATTTAACCCATATATCTTCTGCAGTAAACTGTTTAGGCGCACGTACTGACTCCTTCTGCAATAATACTACGGGGTATTTATCGGGGTGGTTCATTCTCTCAACTATACAGATCATATGGAAATGTTTATGTATCCCAGATGGTTTGAATTCTGATACCCATCGTAGGAGACGGATTTCATCAACGATACTCCAATCAATAGTCATTACTAATAGTTAATGTTATATTGTCTTACTATGTAAAATAATACTCTGATACAATCACTGTTGTATCTTATACTGAAGAAGACTCCTCATCCAATTGATCCTAATAACCATCAATATACCCCATCACCATCCATTGCAGGTAAACAAACCATATTGAAATTTCTTTATTTTGTTTTTCTTACGGTACGGGATCACAATGCTCTCAGTTTTTATTGTATCCTATGTAAAACTAATGTTAACCCGGCCGAAACAGAGATAGTAAAACAGTTTATAATATTATACATTTTTATTGTCATTAGTACGCTAAAATCAGTTCAATTCTTGCATATATGCCAGTAAAATTCTAGTGTTGAGTTGATTCTTGGTTGACACTATTTTAGTAGGGACATCCATGTAGTAATGATATATTCACCACATAATACACAGAGAGAGCAGTGCGAACTTACTCTTCCAACGAACGATCAACAGAAATAACGGAAAGAAAAAAAATACCAGAAGATGAAAAACACAACGACAAAATATTTATCCTACAAAAATTTCAACTAGAGGTTGAGTAGCAAAGATTGATCTAAGAGAACCCAGATCACAGACACAGAACTAGCTTGACCATGCCAAAGAAGGCTATCCTATTAAAATCCCTTACCAGAGGTAGAATCCGTGCTTCATTCAACAAATATAACTTATTTAACCTTTACAAGAAGGCTCAACCTGATTTTAAGACAAAATCCCTGTACCAACAGAAATGGAGCGCTAAACAAGAAACAAGAGCGTATCATGGTGAATATATCACTGAAGGTAGATGGAACACAATGTTTGAATCGAAATTGGATTCTGTTGCACAATTGGATGCATCTTTACGTGGGGATGGGAAAGTCAAAGAAACTCCATTTCTTTTACAAACGTATGCTGCTTTAGAGAAAAGATTAGATTTTGCCGTATTTAGAGCCATGTTTGCATCGAGTGTCAGACAAGCTAGACAATTTATCTTACATGGCAATGTCACTGTCAATGGGGTTAAGATCCGCCACCCTGGCTATGTTCTAAAAGCAGGCGATTTATTCCATGTGAGACCGGATAAGGTTTTGGAAGGGCTGGGCTCAAAGAAACCAAGTTTAAAAGAAGCATTAAAAGTTGACCAGAAACAGATCTTGCTTTGGAATAAATATGTGAAGAAGGCAAAGGAAAACCCAAGAAAAGTTTGGGAAGAAAAATTAGTTAAATACAAAGATTTACCAGATAGTAACCCAAAAAAACAAGATCTAGTTAAATATATACAAAATTTCAATAAAAATCTGGAAAAATTTGAACATGACGAGTTGAAAAATTGTACTCCTAAGAATATGCTAATAAAGATCTTGACTGTTCAAAGTGGGAAGTCCAATGATACCATTGCTTTGTCTGCTAAAGATTTTGAAAATGTTACTGATAAGGATACTAAATTATCATCAGAAGCCTATAAATGCTTTAGCGATTTTGTGAAATCTGAGGAAGTATCATGGGAAAAGTTAAATAAGAAGTCTGCTCAAGAAATTACCCAAATTGCTGAAAACTTAATGTCTTTCACTCCAGAAATGAAAGAAAGATTATCAGACAACTCTAAGGTATTAATAAGATCTGGTATTAAGCAATTGTCTGATTTGACCAAAAAATACTCTGATTCAATTAGATCTCATTACGAAACTGCAAAGGTTGATCCAAGTTCCAATTATATCCCATACGATTCAAACTGGTCCAACACGTTAAAGTACCACGAAAAAGTTGAACTTGAAAATATGGAGGATGAAAAGTCTGCTGCAAAATTAATTGATTTGCCATGGCAACACCACATATATGGCCGTGAAACACCAAATAAACCATATTTCACCCCTTGGAAGCCAAGACCATTCTTGGCTCCATTTGCCATCTTACCACACCATCTTGAAATCTCATTTAAGACTTGTCACGCAATTTATTTGAGAGATCCTGTGGCACGTCCCGGCCATTCTGAAGTTATTTCTCCATTTGACGATACAGTTCATGAGAGAGCTTACATGTATTATGTTAGAAATGGTAAATAAGAAACCAGATGATGTAATTTCATGTATTTATATCATATTTATATTATATAACACCCAGTTTTGTAAATAGTCCTTTAAATATCACAATCCTAATAATATTTCTTTATACATATACTCATATATATATCTGATATAAAAGAAAATGAAAACTTTGCGACATATAAAAATAGTTTATTTGTATTCGTTATATATGTGAATAATCATTCAATGATCTTATGTATTAGAGAAAAATCCCAAATAGAGTTTGAAAAGAGATACATCAATACCTAAGAAACATGTTCAAAAACATTTGATTTAAATTTACCGTTAGTAAATTTATGTTGTAATTGTTCTGGGACAGGAAATTCAACAAAATCATCATCTTCACCAATTGGCAAGTTAACATTAATTGCAGTTGAACAAGAAGTGTAGATTTCAGTTTCTAACGATTCCTTTGACAAATATATGCTACCACCATCTGACTTATCAATAGAAATGACTGGAACGTAATGCTCGACTTGAACACCAAATTTGTTGGATTTAATGATATCTAAACCTGAAATTGTAGAATCCAAGACAATACTACATGATTCAGTGTCACTTAAAGAGATTGCATTAACTTTACCCTTAATTTGTAATAAAACATTAGAACACTTACCAATAAAGATAGATTCATCCTTTTGGGCCTCAATAATAAGTGGTTCAGATTGTGCTTCATAATTTTCGATAAACCATTTGTTTCCGACCAACTCTTTTCTTGGTGGTTTCTTGGTCTTTAAAGTTGAAGGCTTTTTTGGCTTTGGTGGTGGTCCGCCTGCAGAAGTCGCAGATGGTGCAGCAGGAATAGTCGAAGAAGCACGAAGAGATGGGTTTTTGTGAGTTTGTTGAGATTTATCAACTTTTTTCAAACCTTTTGTAATATTTTCACCTTGGTTTAATTCAGCGAACACTGCACTTATACCACCTTCTGTTGATTTAGTTGGTTCAGATCCCGACTTAACTTCAAAGACAGAAGCTGGAGGAGCTGGAGGAGGAGGTGGTGGTGGTACGCCTCCTGCTGCAAGTGTACTTGGAGCTGGAGTTGGTACTGAAGCTGGAGCAGCTGATGAAGTTTCTTTAACAGCTTCAACAAAATCCACTCCATTGGAATTCCAATTCAAACCAGTGGTATGGTATTGCTTAATATAAAGTTGTAATTCATTAAAGATATTCAAGAATGATTTAACCCACACAGAGGATTCAGCATTTGATTCTTTAAATTCCTTTAAAACTCTGTTAGTCCAAAACTGAGCAGCATCTTTAAAATCTGAGACCAGGGATGAAGGAGTTGGAGATACCATCCAGGAGAATAAAGGAGCACCTTCTGTAATTGAATTCAAATAGGCGTAATATTTATTTTGACGACTTTTGTCTTTTAATTCACTAATTTTCATAATAGCTTCGTTGATTGGTTTTATGACATCTATGAATGATTGCGAGGTGTAATCTGGCTTCTTGGACTTTGTTGAAATTTTAACCAGTTTCAATTGTGCTTCAAAAGCATCCTTGAACAAGGTCATTGACTCTCCTACTAGCGGATCAATGGATTTGGACAACTCAACGAGTGGATCAATATTTACTCTTATAAAATTTTCAAAATCAACAACACTCTTTGGTTGTTCTTGTTCTTTTGAAGTAGATACAGATACAGGAGCTGTTGTAGAGGCAGTAGCAGATATATTGCTTTCATTTACAGATTTAATTTCTGGGATCGAAGAACCACCTGCAATCTTTGCTTGGATATAACCTTCTTGATAAACAGTGACATCTTCCAATCTAGCTGTAGCGTCTTCCAATCTCTTTAAAAGTTTGACAAGGTTGTAACCTTGGATGGCAAATTTACCTGATTCTGGCATACTTAATTATCAAATAGTCGTGTAATCTTCTTTGAATTGGTAAACTTACTTTCCTTCAATTCAAGAGAGCAAATCAAAATTAGGTCATTGAAATAGTTTGTGTATTCGCTAGTTTATCTTGGTTGTTTTGGTCGGAAATTCCCCTATTGAAATTTTGTGAAACACTATGACGGGTCTGGGTGTATCGTACACATACATAAAATAAGTTACAAAGATATAAAATTTAGTGGAATATTATAACGATATATTTATAAATATATATATATTATTGCTTAGTGGTGTTGCTAAAGGCTATTCTTATCAAGCAGACGTGGTAACACACCGAAGCCAATTAGCAAATATATATGGTGGAGCATAGTTTAAGTTTCCTAGTCAGCTCGTTGTCTCATTTTCTTGTTGTTCTTCTGCTAGAGGTCTCTTGGGACTATATATCATTTTTCGTAGCAGTGCTATTTTCATATCCTTTTTACTCTGTGTTCCATTGCTTGCCAGTGTTACATATTCCAGCAGTGCTGAATGCCCTTGAAGACTACTATATGTATCTCTCTTAACGTTGGACAACCATTCTTCCTTTTCTGTATTTTCATTACCTATACCAACATACTTCTGCTTCTGTATTTGGTATAACTGCTTTTGTCTTTGCTTGTCAGACTATAACGTATCATATTTCTAAATTGTTAGTACTATAAATATATGCATTTTATTTGGATTTACAACCTTCAGGTGTGGTCATACATACCATAATGAAATTTTCAGCTGTTTTAAAACCTATTTACTTATCACCACACTAACACCGGTGGCTAAACTAATCATTTCACCTGTGATACTACTTCACTTTTAGCATATTTCTTAGTGCTTTATCTACAAATTTTTACAAATTCACTACAAAGAGATGCTCTGCTTACCCGGGGATCTCAAGTTCACTGAAAAACGCCCTGCACAGAAATTTTTGCAAAAATAACGACATAGATTGATTATAGTATGTGGAGTGTTTATTCTGGAAAACTAATAACAGATATAATAAATCATCAAATTTCTTATATTTGTAAAGTACTTTTAAGTAACAGATACGTATATTTTGTTAACAGATATTAGAGAGTAAAATATAAGAAGAACCCGACAACACTTCTACCTACTTTATATGTCTGAATCACTAATTGCGAGGTTGAATTCCTTATCAATCAAGAGACAGCAGTCAGTTCCTACTTTAAGATACCCTTTCAAGGAACAATTTTTCACTGATAAATCAATAAAAAATTGGAATGAGCTTACTCCAAGTTTATGTAAGCAATTTGGAGAAATTGAGAATGACGAAGAAAGAGCACAGTGGTTAAAGTCAGCGTTTATAGAACTGTTTCAATTAATTTTTGTCATTGATGTTGGTAAAGAAGAAGAATATATGAGAGTGCCTCTTCCTGAAGTCTCTAGATTAATCAATGAACTAACTAAATTACCACCAACAAAGAGCAAGATCCCAACAAAGTCTATAGTGTGTAAGATGTTCACTGCCATTGCAGATACAATTCCACAGGTTTCCAAAAAGGAAAATGATTTAATAGCAATTGTGAAAGGTGCAACACGAATTCATTCAGAGATATTCAAATTTAGTTGGGTTTCAAGTAAATTATTTTCACGTCAGGAGACACTCTTATTAAGACATCTATTAAAGAAATCAAAGTATGAACTGAAAAAATATAATCTGTTTACCGAAAATACTGTTGGATTTTCACAATTATCCATGCTGTTTGTAACTGCATATAATGATCGAGACAACATTCTAAAAGTGAATTACTATTCCGAGGAAATGTTCCATATATCTGGTAAATATTCGTTAGACCCAATGAGATGCTTAGACTTATTCCTATTAGTATCTTCTGAATATATAACTAACGGTTATAAATTTTTAATAAAGTTTATCCAATCATCTGAATTTGCAAAACCTATAGAGAACCAGAATAACAGGAATATAACATTGGCAAATATCGTAGTGTATAATATGAATAACTTTGAGACTACAAACACAGAATACATCGATATGTGCTCTATTCTAGTTAAATATAGAATCCTAGATGCAAACCTTATTTGGGATAATATCGGTCCTGATACTGATTCATTAAACGAATTCATTGAAAGTTTTGAGAAAGAATTAGAGGAGGAATCAATGAAGGGCATAGAAAACCCCTTAGCTATGGCAGATGCATTGTCTATGGATGATGATAATGATTATCATACGGAACAGGACGATTCTTCAGAGGATAACAAAACACAAGAAGATTTACAGAATCAAAAAGAAATCGAAAAGGAAAAGAAAGAGAAGGAAAAATTAAAGAAACAAGAAATCTTAAATAATGGCAAGATCCTGTTTTTGAAACATTTATTAACACATGGTTGCATGGAAGCCGCTTCAGGCATTTTAAAACGCAATCCAAAGATTGTTCTAGTAGATGAATTTATTCCAAAGTTGGTCACCAGAATGTTTGAGTATATGATTGAACCTTTGTTTAAAGCATCTAGTTTCAAATCATCAATAAATATTAAAAATTCACTATTAGTATCTACTTTAGATAATGCACTATTAAATACCAAACCAAGATTATTGAATGCAAGCAAGACACATGATCCGTATTCTGTTCTGGAATTAAATGTCAAATATACCTTTTATTTCCCCGAATGGAGCAATTGTCTAGAGTTAATCAAGACTATAGATGAATTATTTTCTCAATCACACCTTTTTAACAGTCTGATTGGACCATCATTGGCAAAAAACCCAAAATTAATTTCAAAATTATGTCGTATTGGAATTTTTGATATCAAAAAAAGTAAGCAAGATGCCACAGTAATTAACAAATGGATTGATTATTTTAGAAAATTCATTTTCCCAACAATTCCATTATTAGATGTTAACCCAGTTACTACAAGCGAGATTTACAACTTAATGAAAATTTTCCCTTTTGAAAAAAGATATTTCATGTATAATGAAATGATTACCAAATTATCGCAAGATTCATTTCAACTAAGAGTCGGATCTAATACTGCAGAAAGAGACTCTAGAAATATTCTGAAAGCTTTAAGCACTGATTCTTTAAGTAAGGAATCTAGAAGACTATCTAAGTTAATTTCATCTAATCCATTAGCTACGTTAATTCCAACAGTTAAGCAAATCGAAAACTATGATAAGGTTTCAGAATTAGTTGTGTACACAACAAGATACTTTAATGATTTCGCTTATGATGTCTTGCAGTATGTGCTATTGTTACGCCTTAGTCATCCCAGGCTAGCAGTTCAATCAGACGGTATTAACCAAGCTATGTGGGTTCAACGGTTGTCTATTTTTATTGCTAGTCTTGCTAAAAGCAGTCCGAAAATGGATTTATCAAATATTATTGTGTACATTATCAAAACCTTGCATCAAGGTAATATTATAGCCATATCCATTTTGAAGGAGTTGTTGGTTACTGTTGCTGGTATTAGAGATTTAAATGAGGTTAATGTTAAAAGTCTAATAATGTTGAATTCCGGTGAGCCATTGAGACAGTCTGCTAGAAAATTAATTTTTGACACGAGAGATGCAAATTCTGAATTAGCCTCAAAATTAATCACATTATTTGCTAAAGAAAATTCGGTTTCAGAAATTTTAATGCTTCTATATAATTTGAACCTAAAGGCTAATACCGAGGATGGTCATTACAAAATTTTATCTACAAGATGTGACGAGTTAAATACCTTGCTTTGGTCATTTGTAGAATTAATTAAATTTTGTTTTAAATCAGATGATTTCACAAGTAATGTTTTACCGTTTGATGTATTATCGAATAAATACCACATGTCAACCCCTTGGGTATTTCATATTTGGAGAGATTATATGGACCAAAAAAATAGAGAACGTGAAGAAAATGGCTCTAATTCTGCAGAAAATATTGATCAATTTGATGAAATGATTAACAGAGCAACATTTGATGATATTGATTTCACCAAACTTTCCAGAAATCTCTTTACTATCTTTTGGAAATTATCCTTGTATGATATCCATTTCGATAAGTCATTATATGACGAACAGAAGGCTATACTAGAAGCTGAAGAATCTAATTCAACGGTATCTCAAAGAAGAAAGCATGTAGTATCCAAGCAACTCAAAGATGTTTTAGTCACGTGTATTTTACATCAAAGAATATTTAACAAAACTAAAGGCCTTTTAACTGAACATTCAGAATCATGGTGTGAAAATTTTACTAATAAAAATATTGAGGTTCTCTTACAATATTGTATTGTTCCTAGAGTATTATTTTCACCATCTGATGCTATATATGCCTCGTACTTTATTTTACAGGCATTCCCAATAGAATATGTGATGAAGATTTATGAATTTTTAATCAGTTCAAATATATTAACCGCACTATTATTTAGTTGTACTATATCGGAAGCTGGTAACCTTGGTACATTTTTTACGACATTTTTAGATTCATTTGAAGAAATGCGAAATGATGAAGAGTTTCCAAGCCACTATAGACGCCAATTATACGGATGGCATTCCATGATTACAAATCAAATAATCGATTTATTAAGTGAAAAGAACTACATGTCTATTAGAAACGGTATTGAATTTATGAAGCATGTCTCCGGTGTCTTTCCTGTTGTCGATACACATATCAAACTTCTTTGTAAAGTGTTGGAAAGAAATCTTGAGGGTGAAGAAAGGGAAGATATAAGATTACCTACAAGTGCATTAACTGGCCACCTAAAAGCTCGTTTAAGAAAAGAAGCAGTTAAATTGGAGCAATTTTGTGAACTGAATGAAGATGAAACTAATACCAAATTGAAGTTTGATAAGGAGGAGCAAGAAATAAAGGAATATGAGACGCATATAGCTAATGAGAAAAAACAGATAGAATTTAGAAAAAAATTAGAATTGAACAAAATCAAAAGAGACCAAAAGTCTGAAAAGAAAGAACAGTCAAATAGTACTATCGTGTCAAAAATTCCGGATAAGGCAAGTGCCCAACGTGGAAACGACTATACATGGCCATTTGGAAAGGTTTTGAAATGTTTAAATGATGTTATTCATGACTTGAACAAAGATAATGTAACTCGTGTGGTTAATTATATTCATAATGAAACTGATGCTTCTGAATTCAAGTCTATTTTAAGGAAAAAGTTACCACTACGAGAATTCAGGAATTCCATATTAGATGTATTGGAAAGGTTTTTTAATTCGTTGGTGTACAATAAACATAATCCAGACTTCAGAAGAAAAATGGATGAAATGAGACGTGCCACAAGTTATATAAAGCAAGAAACACCAGAGTCTAGGGCAGATATGTACTCGGATTCTGGAAATGAAACCCAAAAAAATAGCAGTAGGTATAACAATGATGCATCATCAAATAATAAAATGGAAACACAGCCACCGAAAGTATCTAAGAATGGCTCTGCATCGACTCCTAGAAAAGAAACTACTTCTGCCAATAATAATGATCGCCCAATCAATAATCGTTCACTTGATACTAGAATGAAGCATACTCAGACAGCACCTCTACAAAAGGGCCAGCCATTGCCATCACAGGATATGGAGAAAAAAAAGGCAAGGCTAGGTCACACCGAAGATAGAAGTAGAAAATTTCAAAATCGTAATGCTCCTGTGAATAGAAGTTCTGATTTAAGACATAATTCACCTTCTCATCCAATGAGGTTTCCAGACAAACCCAGTTCAAAAAAGCAAAATAACTTTACAAACGAAGCAAGTAGTAATATACCTGCAACCGTAAGTAGAAACAATAATAGAAACAAACACGAAGGACAGTACTCGTCTGATGATAGACAAACAAAAAGATACAAAATAGATATTGGTGATTATAGAAGACAAGGACCAGCTCAAACTCAAGATTATCGTCAAAGAGATAACAATGACCGCTCTAGGCAAGTTGGAGGCAGAAATTCCACTAATAGAGGGAATAGCACTGGTTCTGCTGATAAAAGGAGTCTACCTCAGGGACCAAAAAGTTCCACTAGTTCAAACAGCAGATATCAAAGATAATGAAAGGTTTAATATACCCTTTAATATTATCAGTATGTAATTATAATTGTTCATTAGTTTTTATATAATTCTAAAACTGTATAATCTCTTGCGTGTGGAGCATTTCTTCACATCGCGTGAAATTGAAACATCAAGGAAATATGAAATTATTATTCAAACAAAACAAACTTTTGTTAAACAAACCAAATACAATCATTAAAAAGGGATAAGTGCCAATAAATTTAATCCTTTCTGCTATACTAGATCAAAGATTCAATATTTAAATCCAAGTATTGCATTTGAAGTTGATTTATTACGATATAGAGCATCTTTTCATTATTATTGATCTGTTTATTTCGATTTTATGAATAAGTTATACCAAACAAATACGAGATGAGCGAAGAATTATGGAGCAGTAATCAAGGAACTTTATCTGTATTTATTAGTAAAGCAAAAGATCTCCCAAACCTGATTAAACTAGATAAGCAAAATGTCATGTTACGGCTAAGAATTGCACACATGACTAGTGAAAGTGACACGTTATTTAGAGCAGGACAAAATCCACAATTCAACTATTTTGAAAAATTTGAGATAACACCAGATATACGACCCGTTATGCAAATAGAAGTGTATTGCGACAGGAAAAAGAAACCGCCATTACCAATTGGAAGGTGTGATGTTGACCTATTAAATGGTATAAGAGCCGATCCAATAGATGGGTACTGTAAATGGTACGAATTAAAGAGAGATCAAAATGAATTTGCTGGAATAATATTTGTTGAATTAACTTTTAAACCAACCGTACATTCCGTAAGTAGAGAAAAAATAAATAAAAACGTTGATAGATTGGATGCTTCTATGGCTGTCAGGCCAATCCCCCCATTACCTAGTGATATAGCAGATTTTATTTCCCCAAATCCATCTAATTCGATAAATCACGATAGCATGGGAAATGATTACGATACTTACCATAGATCTATCAGTCCGAGTCGTTCGCATCATCAACATGGCTACAGTAGAAGTAATTCATTGGAAGATACACAAAAATATCTGCATGCATCAGCAATGAGACAGGTGACACCTTCCATAACTCAATTCAGCAAACATCGTCGGGACCACACCAATGAAACATTGCCATATTTACCAGAGGGACTATCAGCTAGTGATAGTAATGGAACTGGAGGATTTCCGCCAAACTTTTCAGCATCGGTAGGTACTAATGATACATCATTTTCCAAAGATACTAAGGCAACTACGATAACTACAAATTCCGATACAAGGTTTCATTTTGCTAATTTGAAGAAGTTGAAAGAAAGAATTAATATCTTTAAGAATCCAGATTTACCTGCAAATAATAACGTTGAAGAAAGCTCCGTTGATATCGATGCCCTTCAAAAAGCTATCGGTGTAACATCTTTAAGTGATGATGGTAGCAGTAGTGACAACGAAGAGGGCAATAGACAATATGTAAGGAGAGAACGCGATGGAAGAGAGCCAAATACAGAGGAGAACCGTCGGGTATCTTATATAAGCCCCAAACAGCATCAAGAGAGAAGCAGAAGTAGAAACAGAAGCAGAAGTCCAAGTAAGTTAATCACCCAGCCAATACTACCCCCACTACCTAGCGAATCACGTCACTCTAGTTATAGTCCACCAAGGATGGAAAAACGTGGTGAACCTGTATTAGCTAACATGAATTCACCAAATTTACCTCCTTTGCCTGTGACATCTAAAAAAGGTCTAATAAGAGAAGCTTCTGCTTCACCCACCCGAAGAAGGCCCCCACCGGAATTTACGAACTAAATAGTCCGAGCAATTTCAGCATATACATATATATATATATAATTATATAGAGACAATAACAATTCCTTTTTGACATTTAGTTAACACAAATATCTAAATACAGACAGTTGTTTAGTTGGCATTTCATTATTAAGCCTCTTTTTCCTGCATGGCGCAGTGTGCGTAGGGCCCAGGGGAACCAACAGGAGACCTTATGAAAAATCTTGACATATATATATTGGTAGATTTCAAGATTAGTTTGTTTTCTTAGATAAATATAGTTTAAGGTATACTAAGGGAACCATAAATAGTATGAATCAGGATGGCCGGTTAGTAATTCTATTAAGAAAGTTTCATTCAAATTTTAACTTATCACCAGCATTATATTTGATTATCCGCGTTGATAGAAACAACTATATTCGATTTAATTTCCCCTGTAGTGAATTAGTAATTCCAGTCAAGGCTAATACGGAAGCACAGGGTATTAAATATAGGTATTTAGCATCATTAGAAATTTTTGCATTCCAGAGGCAGGGCATAGAAAAATCTGGCGTGTATAAAGGGAGACGACGTAAATTGATTGATCATTGCAAGATTGACTTTAACGAACAGTCGGTAAGTGAGCAGAGGGACACATATATAGAATGGAAAAATGTACAAGTTTTATTACCTCAATTGCAGTTATCCTGTATTATTGATATTGAATTTTACCCTTGTACACCATTATTGCCTAAGAAAACGATTAATCAGAGAAGCACTGCCTTAAAAGAAAGGAAAACAAAAGATGGTTTGTTGGAACAGGAGAAAGCTTTAAGTCATCAGCAAATACTAAAACATAAATCTTCTACTCTGGGTCATCAAGAATCAGCGAATAGGAATACAGAGAAGATCACAATGGTTAAGAGTAAGAAGCATAAAAAAATACAGTCATTGAAAGAGAAATTATTTGGTAAGAGCAAATATAAATATGATAAGCCTATCCCAAGTAATAGTATATGTTTCAATCTTGATGATATTCACAGTAACCCGGTATATCAAAATTATGAACATGGAGATTATATATCGATTGATGATGTTGAGGTCCCTGATGATTGTATTGAAATATATCAAGAATTAAAAAAACAACAACTTTATGAACCCACTAGTATATTAAGTCAAAAAAATTATGGCGATGATGAAGTGTTACCAATTGAAAACGTGCCCAAAATATTTTTCAATTCTATTGGAAATAAGTTAATTTATGATCAAAGCGTTAATTTTATGACAATTTTCCCATCAGTCAATGTGAAGGTTACTGGGTATATTGGTAAAGGTAGATGGGAAAAGACGCAATTATCAGAATCATTAATGGATTGGTACTTACAGCCTCATGTTAAATCATTATCAGGCCCTAAACTGCCGCCAAAGCGATGCCCCAGGGAAATATTGTGGGAAGAATATTACTTTTTGGAAAAGAATGAATTTATCACAGACATTACAAAAACTTAATTGCTATAATGAAGCTAATACTTTACATTTTGAAATACGATCTATGTAATATTATTTAGGATAATATAATATACTACGATATGATATATGAATAATGCAGAATTAAATGATGTATTTATGTAACGAGAAAAATAAAAAGTGGTAACATATTCAGAATGCTGGCTCATCACCATAATCATCTTCATTCGCATAATCGTCCTCATCGCCATCGTCGAAATACTTTTCCGCATTGTAATCATCATCGTCATCTTCTTCATCTTCATCAAAATCATTATCCGATATATCTTCCGCTTCATTTCTATTTTCATTTGTAGATTTCTTTGTGTTATTTTTCGTTTCATCTTCATCTACATCTTCTGCTAGTTCCTTCAATTTTTCTAACATTGATAAACCTATATTTTCATCGCTAATCACACCAGTAAAGAAATCGTCATTTTTACTATGAAATTTACCAATCTTCAATAATTTTTTCTTGTTTATTCCCATTACACTGTATAACTCCTTTGGAAATAGATTTAGTTGATAAGGATGGTCATCAATCGAGGTACCAATTTTTCTCTTCTTTGCATATCTATCTGAATATCTCTCAATACCATCACCATTGATCTTTGATTGATCTTTGGTTTCAGTAGATTCTACTGCACCTGTATAGAAAGGACCATCCTTAACAGTATTATTAAAATTTATATATGTTATAGCAACGTTACGTTCTTTATCCGTTATTGGGTTGTTAACTGGCAATGGAATAGATGGAAATTCCGTTGTCTTTATTGAATTCACATCTTGATAACCTAAACCAAAGGGGAGGTTGTTTGTGTAACTTCTGGAGCCATTATTTCCACCTTTAAGAAAACTCATTCTTATATTATCTCTATTCTAATTATTGTCGCTGAATTTTGGTCTGTTTTTATGGTTGTTTATATTACATATAAAATTGTTTTCATCATTTAATATCCATTAGATTTTTTTTATAGTCAAAAATTTTTCAATGCGATGACCATATTGCTTAATTAAGACAGGGCAAGGCAAAGAAAGGGGAGAACTTGATACAAACAAAAACATGTATGTAAAATAGAATTAGAATGGTTGTGGTATTAACTCTATTGTTATATAAACGTTCATAAATATTTTGTATAAGTGATTTTAGAAAGAGAAAAAATCAAGATACTTAAAGGAAAAAGTAAAAAAGGAGAAGAAACAAACCTACTTAGTCCTCCAATAAATCCATAATATCTTCATCACTATCATTGTTAATATTTTGCTGTTCTTCTTTTAATTGATCAATAGCCTTTTCAAATAGCTCTTGTTGTTTCTTAACTCTCTTTCTTGTCTTCTTCCCCCATCCAAATTCTGTCCCTGAGCTCTCCGAATTTCCAGATTGTTGGTTTGGATCGTCAACTAGCTTATCTCGTTTTTCTTTCTGTATCCTTTCTTCATCAGCACGGGCTCTTTGTTGCAATTGCCTCTTTGTTAACTCATTTGATGCTAGTCGTCTAATTAGCATATAGCCACCAACGATAATGACAAGTCTAATACCCTTTTGAAGGTCGAAATTTGCAAAAGTTTGCAATAAATTGTTTCCTGCTCTGTTGATATAATCCATTGTTTATATACTAATGTTATCGTTCGTTTACCTACAGTAATCTTCTAGTAATCTGTTATCTTTTGATATATAAAAGTGAATTAAAAAGGTATAAACTGCAATCCAATTAACTACCTATCTATATTATTTGAAAGACAAAATTTTGTTTTGTTTTTACTGCTTTGTTTTTCGTTTCGGAGGGAATTACAAAAGAAAAAAGATTTGGGAAAAAGAATCTCATAGAAGCAAAGAGCAACTAGATTAATGAATAAGACTATGATATAATCTTGTCTTATTTGAACTTAGAGAATATTACCAACAGGATCAGCAGGATCAATACTGCTATAATTGCATAACTAATAAACTTGTTCGCCAATAGTCTCCTGCTCATAACTTTCAACGTATTTATGCTCTTGTCAACGTACGAATCAGCCTGAAACAACGTCTGTCTTGAATTTTCTAATGTTTCCCTCTGTGATCTTAAATCCATCATAATTTGTGATCCGATTCCTTCTGTCTCGTTGGCTATCCTGCTTGCTTCCTTTAATTTATCGCCTGTTTTGTTTAATAGTGAATGATTGGATAATAGTTGTTGCCTCTGTTCTTCTGTCATATTATCTGGCATTTCCTGTTGTTGTTGATCACCAAATAACAAATCTCTATCTCTTGAATCAACCAACGTTTGCAACGGCTGTGTTATATCTTTCTGGATGATCTTCTTGTAATCACGTAATTTTGATTTGAACCTAGCACGCTCGCTAGTATTTGTAATGGAGTTATTCACTTCAATTTCCATTTGATCAATCAAATCAAGTAGTTCATCCTTCTGTTGTTCGATAGTGCTCAGTGTTAAGTTTCTCTCAGGCAGGGATTGATTCTTGGCGATGGAAACATTCTGAACTGCTTGTTCGAATGTAGATTTATAGTCAGTCTCATAAGAGGATAATAACGAATTCATGATGCATGCAAATATATGCGTGTATCTATTTGGTTTCTTTGCAATAATCACAAGCCTATAAACCCCCTTTCCTTCTCCTCTTTAACGTGTTTCAAGCATCAAATTCCGTTTACATAAATTTTTTTTGTATTTGCAGTAGTGAGTGGCCGGGTATGCATTGTTTTTGTTTGTTTTTTCAGTTTCAAGTGTAAACAAAACAATTATTTTATGTAAGCAATGGCTCTTGATCGTAGGTAAGAGGGTTCTTTTTACAGAGTAAGGGTTAACTAGATGTCTATTAGGTATTCTGTTAGTGAAATTTAAGATATCTATAGCCACATCCCTTTTAGCCTCTAGTTTTTAACCTCAGCTATAGGTTCGATTAACATATTCCTATCCACGACAAATCTGTAACAATACTAAAACACATTCATTACTTTACGAGATACGTTATTATCATATAGTCATATAAATATAATGAACCATTCAAGGATACCTGCGCCATTTGCAGTTTATTCAAATGGGTCATCATCCTCCAAGAGACGCAAGATGTCAGATACAAGGATGTCATTTTTGAAAGATGTCACAAACACTTCAATATCAGCACCATCGCATACCACTAAGTTATCATTTGGTAATCAATCTGCGGTGGAACTAGTCAAATCACGACAACGCAAGATATTTAAGGATATATCGTACTTTAAAGATGCAATAATAGAAATTGAGAAAGAGATACTAAAGTTGAATGAGATAGTGATACCAAATATACTTGAAGCTAAGAACGATAAGTTGAATACTGCCAGACGATCGAAGGATGATATTGTTAGAATAGAGAAAGAAATAAATACTGCTGATTTGGAGCTTAGGAATCTCAGGTCAACAGACGAATTAGAGAATAATAATTTACAGTTGAGTTATGTCGTTAAATTGACGAACTTTGAAAATGAACTGGACGAAAAAAAGTATAGTGCGAGATTGGATTGGGAGAAAAAATTGATGGAATTGGATAATATGAAACCAAATGAAGATGTACAATTGGAGATGAATCAATTAAGTGAACAATTAATCGAGACAAGCCATCGTTGGAATGAATTAAACCAACAAAATAAAGATTTATGCGATTCGTACGAGAAGGATGAGATATCTAGCAAATTTAATGAATTTAAAGAATTGAAAATAAAAGCTTTGAATAATTTAACAAACGAACAGACAACTTTGTTGCAAAAACAATGTAATTTAAAGGATGAAATAAAAATGAAATCTTCGCAGAAGGCACGGTTAGAAGCTGACATTGGCCAGTTAAGCGATAAAATATCAGGAATAAAAGCATTAATTGACGAATCAACGACAGTGAATCTAAAACTAACTAATGATTTATTGAAATTGGATAATGAATACCAAATAGAGTTTACCAAAACAAACAAAATTCAGGTGCAACTTACACAACTAGAAAATATATTCAACACGCAGTTAACAAAATTAAACAAGGAGCATCGACTAAGAAATAATTTGCAATTTTCCATTAATGAAATAAACAAAAAGGTTACAGTAGTGGCCTATATGCGGAATGTCAACACGGATATTCAAAACGAGATAATAGACGTGCCTTTTAATGTGATAAAATTTAACGAAAACCCATTAATACCAGATGAATTAAAACTATTACAATACGAATACGACCCCTTTCATAACTCGTGCCTCACCAAAAATTATAACACATTAAATGTTTTCCACGTATCATTGTCCGATGAGTATAACAACGAAATGTCGGAAGCATTCTTGGAATTCTTAATGAACAAATATATCGGACACAAGATAGTCATTAAACGCGAGAATGAAGTGGTCGAGTCTTTTGAAGGTATGTTGAAAGAATTAGAAGATCATGAAATAAACTTGTTACATGTGGCGAATGGGGACAATACCATGGAGATTAACTATATACAAGTTAAGTCCGAGCCAGAATTAAAATTGTTTGATAATTCATTCAACGATAAGGCTAACAAAACCAGTAACGACTCCATATATTTAAATTTAATTAAGACAAATAAATCATTCTGCATACTGAATATAGCAGATAGCGGGTATTCAGAAAGATGCAGAGAATTATTCAAACGTATTGATTCATTGAAGATATATCCAATTAAAGAATAAAAATGAAAAGCAAGAAATATAATAATATCTACTCTAATATGTATATATCACAATAGAAGCTATCTCCGTTGCCATCCTAGTACCTTCAATATATTCACATCCCCTTAGTTACGCGAAATACCATAACACGTATACATACATCAACATACATATATATATACTAATACTTATATACAAATATATATAACCCTGTTATATTGAACTATGTCAAATGATTTGCTCAGAGCTAAGAATTAATAGTCCTACGTGCGAAACTGGCATTCCCCATCTAGCTAAGTATTTTAACCTAGTTAGGAAATATAATATTATTTAAATACCTAATATGGTAATACATTCTTAATATACCACCCAATTAGGATATGTTTTCCTTCATATCGCCAAATTGGCTAATATTGCGCGTCAAGGTAACAATTCGAAGAGCCGGCACATCAAACAGGGATTTACAATTGAGTTAGGAGCTAAATTCGTTGATAGTAAGATAACCACTGTGCAGGTAAGCACGGTTTACTTAAGAGGGAGAGTCAATAGGGAAATGCCGAAGAACATAGATGACCTATTCAGCGACTGAATTCTAATTACCTTTTTTTTACTTTCGATGCATGAATTCTAATTTGGATATTTTTCAGACCTCTTCCATGGCTCACTAACTGGTGCAGAAGTCTCAGACTACAAATGATTATTTATTTCAGGAACTGGCACGAATAGTAATCTTCAGGAAGGTAAACATTTTACATTTGGTGGACCTTCCTTATATAGAACTGTTCTACAAACTAAAACTGGATCATTTTATATTTATTCAAAAAAACATACGTCTTTGTATATATAATCATATATATATATATATAATAGTATTCTATCTTGAAACAATTCCTACTGTTAGACATATCATTTGAAACATTGAAAATAAATATTTTACTATTGTCTTCTAATTGTTATCGACATATATACCCATATTGACGTATTCTTTGACATATATGTTAATTCCTATATATCATGTCACCTAAATCACTTCTAAAAACACACCAACCTCGAGCTGGCCTTGTGGTCAAAGCTACACAAAGGAAATATCCTATCGAATTGTCAAATAGTGAATTAATTGCACATTGCAATGTTATCGAAGAATATAAAGATCATTTTCTAACAGGAATGATTGATAGATCAACAAAACTTCATCCAAATGTAAATTTAATTGAACAACAACCAGAAATGAAACCACACATAACAAGATATATGATGGTTAATTTCATTTATCAATTGTCAGCAATATGCAAAGTCACAAATGGAGTCTTTTTCCAATCTGTTAGACTTTATGATCGTTATTCCTCAAAGAGAATTGTATTAAAAGAGCAATCGAGATTAATTGCAACAACCTGCCTTTGGTTAGCAGCCAAGGCGTGGGGCGGTTGCGGGCATGTTATCAACAATACTGTTGTACCAAGTGGTGGGAGGTTTAACGGGCCAACCCCAAGGGCAAGAATTCCAAAATTAACTGAATTACTAAAATATTGTGGTGGAAGAAAAATATATAACACAACAGCTTTTGTTCAAATGGAAAGACATATATTAGACACACTGGAGTGGGATATTTCAGAACCATCGATCGATGATTACATATTTGATATCGATGAATACTGTTTAATTCAATATGAAACTTATAAACAAGATTTATTGATTGAAGCAATGCAAATTCAGACCCCAAACAAATCAAATGATGACCATATACTAGATATTATATCGAAAATTGAGTTAATTAATTTGAAAATGTTTTTAGTAGATTTGTCAGCTTGGAAGTTTGAGTTGTTAAAATATCAATTGTACGAATTAGTTGATGGAATCAATTCTGTCATTAACCTGTGTACAGGACATGTTAATATACCTGCTCTAATGTTTTCGAAGATTTTCAATGTAAACGAATCAGATAATGAAAGAAATATAGCAAATATACTGATAGAGGCCATATTAGATGTACCAAATTGTTTATTTGATGCATATAAAAATAAACCAGGTATCTTAAATTTTATTGCCTCTGTGAAAAAACATAACCTCATAAATGGCAGTTCATCATTGATTAAAGACCGGAAAAACAATGCTAAGATTCTCAATTTTTTCGTTAATAATCCAAGCATACCAATGATCCATACTTGTCTTCCATCACCCTCGAGTATCTTAAGTGACACCAGTATGAGTGATTTTGATTTGACTTCTGGAAGTCAATCGAGTGGATATTCTACCAGTAGTGTCTTTAGCACATTCAGTTTTACGGAAACTTTACCACAATTATCTGCTATTGAATCCCAATTCAAAGAAAAGGTCACACACTCAGTAAATAATATCAATACAAAAACATAAGCATATTATAAATGCAATGACAGTATAAATTTTATTTTCTGAACTGTCTGCTTATTAAAACATTCAAGGCACATATAACTCAAAAATAGCATATACATAAATCGTGACGATAAATTTCTTAATTTTATATACCCGCTTGTATATTACATAACTTTAATAATAACTGTAGAATTATACATCTATATTTTACATATCCAATGGGATCCCACATTACTGTCGTCGTAAGCAACAAAATATTCCTTTTAAGGGAACTCTAATATATATTTATTTATGACCAATGAGAACTTATTCTTCCTGAATCCTTCACAATTTTATTTTCAATAACACAATATCTAATAATTGCTCGGTCAATTCAATATTAAGGATATTTACACCGTAAAGTCAGGCCAAACCACACTCCCGAGTCTTGGCTCTCCATTTACTAACAATCAATAAATAATTATCTTATTGGTCCCCGTTGAGATATATATAACACAAGAAGAGACAACACATACATAAACTCCCAAAACTATCGCATTATCCTTATTTCTATGGAGTTTCTAAAACGCGTCGTATAAAACTACAAATTTGTTATTTCGTGGATTAGAAATTTACGCCAGTGCATTTATTTTTGTCCATCTCAAGAATATAAAAAAATTATACTCAAGATATATTAACAACAGGGAGTTTCAATTTAAACGTAGCGCCAAGACTACCTCCTATATATATAGCTATATACAGAAGGAAAGAAAGAATATTGTTTTTAAGTTAACCTTTAGAAATGCTAAACAGAATATTATTAAGTAGTAGTGCCCTACTTTTGTCGGTGGTGCATGCAGAGAGTGCTGCAGAACAGTTATATGGTACATGGTCATCTAAATCAAACCAAGTGTTCACAGGTCCAGGTTTCTATGATCCAGTTGATGAGTTGTTAATAGAGCCATCTCTACCGGGTATATCATATTCTTTTACAGAAGATGGTTGGTTTGAAGAAGCTACTTACCAAGTTAGTGGGAACCCAAGAGATCCAAAATGTCCACAAGCCTCGTTAATTTATCAACATGGTACATACGAAATTTTAGCTAACGGAACATTAATATTAAACCCAATTACAGTAGATGGTAGACAGCTGTTTAGTGATCCATGTAAAGATAATGGTATCTCCTCGTACACAAGATATGAGCAAACAGAAACTTTCAAATCCTTTATTGTTGGTATCGATGATTATCATGGTATTTATAAATTACAGTTATATCAATTCAATGGTTCACCTATGCAACCATTATATTTAGCTTATAGACCACCAATGATGTTACCTACCGAAACCTTAAATCCAACAGAGACTGGTGGGGCAGATGCTAAAGCAACTGATGAATCTTCAACCGACGAAAAATCAAAGAGATCATTAAGTGATTTAGTGCAAAGAAGTCTAGAAAACAAGCATAGAACAAATGCTAGAAAGAGTGCACAAAATGGAATTTTCACTTCAACTGCGCTTTGGTACCTTTCTGCAGCTATGTTAGGTGTTGGTTCAGTTGCATTCTTAGCATGTTAAGCAAAGTACAGATATGTATATTCTTTATAACTCTATTACTTATATACTTTAGATTTAAAAAATGAAAAAAGTAACTTTGATTTTTGTAATATGGTCTCTCTATATTGATACTTCTTCTGTTTCCAATCCACAATCTATACATCTTCTTTTCAATAAGTCATTACCGTCTTCATCTTTACCACCGGTTATTGGTTCGCTGAAATTATGAACATGTAATTTCCCATATTTTTTATTTCTCAGTATGTTAGTGTACTCTTGTGCTCTAGTCTTTAATCTCATTTGTTTAATACTCTCATTATATTTCTTTTCTCTTCTTCTCATTTTACCTTCTTCCCTTCGTTGCCATTCATTGTCTAAACCGTCTTCCCCACCCCATTTCTCGTACGCAAATTTCTCAATCTCGCATCTGACAAACAACTGCATTCTAGCAAAGGTTCCTGAATGAGGATTTGGCTTTTCTAACTTGTGAAATAGCACCTCATCGGATAGTTCTGATTCCGTTAAGAAATAGTCCTCTTTACATTCGGTCTTTGTTAATAATGCATACTTCTCCACATGTTCTCTTGCGCAAGTCTTACATACATCAAGTTTAAACACATCATTTAAAACTGGATCCATTTCAATATTAATGTGGCACTCGATACATTTAGGTGCCAATGAGATATGTTCAGGGACAGATAATACATTGTCATATAATGATTTACGTTCCCGTTGTTCACGTTTCCAATCCTCCATGGTCTTAACTTTCTTCGAGCCCATACTAGATTCATCATCGTCATAATAAGAGTGTGTATCTGATGGATTGATGTACCCACCATTAAGATTTTGCATAGTTGAAAAATCATATTCAATGTAATCCTTAGTACGGATAGATGGTCTTATCTTTGATATAGGTCGTTTCAGATATGCATCTCTTGGTTGTGTGTGTTGTGGGTCCGTCTGGTTATTTACGTTTACTTCGTTTGTAGTTGTAGTTGTAGTTGTACTTACACTTGAAGTTCCTGTCAAGAGTGATATAGATCCTAGTACTGGTACTGGTATTGGTCCTTCAGTTGATGCTACAGTTGGGATATGTTTTTCCAACTGAGTATTACGATCTTCTATTGACTTTAATTGGGAGTTATTCAGTATTCCTCTCTTTTTTAATCGTTCTAAAGCTTGTCTTCTATTTGCTTCCTAATGAAAATAAAGCGATATCTCATTTAGATGAGATGGGATGTTAGTTTAAAGACTAATATATTGATGTAAACGTTAAACCCTGCGGTATACATACCAGTCTTGCCTTTTGTTCAGCGTTCATTTCGCAATTGTGAATATATCCAATACTTATTTATATGTATTTAATATCCTAGCTGTCTGAATTGTGGGTGAACGGATACCTCTAGTCTTCTTACCTAATCAGTGTTAAAGTTTCCTTTAAATTTTTCAAAATGATTGCTTCCGAAAGTCTCTGCATTAAAGCAGCAGCTAATCAAAAGAGAAATGACAAATTGTCCACGCAAGAAGATAGTGGCATGATATGCTGTATAATACATATCCGATGGCTACGACGTAGTTTTATGTTCCTCACGATTCTCAACTATAGCTACAAAAATATTAATGCACCATTTGTACCAATTGCAGTCCGGCTGAGGAGTTGAACAGCCGATCTCAAACTCGTATACTGTTAAATTTTTCACTCGTTTAACTGTTGCTGCAGTCGTTTAAGTGCTGATCGTTTATTTTGTTTTCTGTGATGAACTGTAATAGTGGATTGCAAAGGTGCCCGATACAATCCAATCGCTGTTTAGGTTGTATTAGGTAATAAAAATTTTCGATTTCTCGAGAAATTAGATCCCCTTTTGAATGTATATAAGTTGGGTTGATGCGAATTCCAACATTAAGCAATTGTTCAGCACTAGCTATCATTATAAGCAATTGAAACTAAATCACATATTATTGTTTAAAGATGAAATTATTATCAATTGCCCTATTCTTTGGTATTGCAGGCTATGTTTTAAATAGTTTGTATTATACATGGTTGCCAACCAACTATATCTTCGATCCACAAACATTAAACCAAATTTGTAACACTGTTATTGCTAAGCATAACGAAACTACCACACCAGAAACATTTTCAACTCATAATTTGTTGACTGATGTCAGAGATGCATTAGCCAAACACTACGGTGAGAAGTACATCAACAAATATATTGAAGAGGAATGGGTTTTTAACAATGCAGGTGGTGCAATGGGACAAATGATTATCTTACATGCATCCATCACTGAATACGTTATCTTGTTTGGTTCCGCCGTTGGTACCGAAGGTCACACTGGAGTTCATTTTGCAGATGATTATTTCACTATATTAAGAGGTGTCCAGACAGCTGCATTTCCAAACGCATTAACTCCTGAAATTTACTACCCGGGTATGACACACCATTTGAGAAAGGGCCAAGCCAAGCAATACAGTATGCCTACTGGTTCATTTGCTTTAGAACTAGCCCAAGGTTGGATTCCATGCATGTTACCATTCGGTTTCCTGGATACCTTTTCAAGTACGTTAGATGTTTATACTTTATATAGAACAGTCTATTTGACTGGTAAGGATATGATTAAGAACTTAGTGCAAAACAGAAAGTTCTAGTCTTACCATTTTCTAAATAAAATATATAGCACAATCGAAACTATCAGCAACTTCTAACATTAAACCAAGTAAAACTATTCAATATATACAATATACAATATGCATGCAGTATAATACCGTGTTGCATGATTCTCTCACGTGCTTGAAATCACCACCAACGACACAACAATTTTCTCGCAAACAAAAACAAAACCGACAAAAAACGGTCAACCAAACAGGGAACTTTTCAACCTTGAACGAAACTAAACCAAAATATTTCTTATTTTTACCACCTAAATCAGTTTTATATTATTGTATTTTTCGAAACACTTGTTTTAATTCTTTCTTGGATTTGTTTACCATTGTCATCAAACCATTGAGATAGTAAATACAGTATACTTACCGGATTTCATTTTCTATTTGTTCCAATTATGTCTTCTCCTATAACGCTATCCGATATTAACAAGCTACCATCAAATCCTGCTGTGTCTCCAATGACTCCAAGTCAACAAAAGGATTCCTTCTGGTCCTCAAACCCAATTTCCAGTTATGTTTTAGATGCTTATAATCAATTGCATGCGCATAGAAAATCCCTATCGTTAATGAATCCAGGTACTGTTGAAAATTTGAATAAAGAAGTTTCCCGTGATGTTTTCTTATCACAATATTTCTTTACAGGTTTAAGAGCTGATCTAAACAAAGCATTTTCTTTGAACCCAGCTTTCCAAACATCTCATACCTTTTCAATTGGTTCTACAACTCTACCAAATTATGCATTCTCTGCCTTATATGCTGATGATGATTTATTCGTTCAAGGTAATATTGATAACGACTACTCTTTATCAGGTAGATTAAACTATGGTTGGAACAAAAACAATATCTCCAAGGTAAACTTACAAATAGCTAATGGTCAACCATCTATGTGTCAATTAGAACAAGATTACCAAGGTTCTGATTTCTCCATAAATTTAAAGACTCTAAATCCATCATTAAACCTAATTGATTCCAATAGCTCTGCTTTACCAGAATTCAATGGTGTTGCTGTTGGTTCTTTATTACAAAGTATTACCCCACAATTATCATTAGGTTTAGAAGTTTTATATTCAAGAAACCAAGCTAACTCCCCTGCTGATGCTGGTATCTCTTATCTATCCCGTTATGTTTCTAAAAAGCAAGATTGGATCTTCTCGGGCCAATTACAAGCTAATGGTGCTTTAATTGCATCCTTCTGGAGAAAGGTTGCACCAAATGTCGAAGCTGGTATCGAAACCTCTTTACAAGCTGGTATGATTCCAATCACTGATCCAGTTGTTGGTACCCCAATTGGTATTCAACCAACTATTGAAGGTTCAACCACTGTCGGTGCTAAATACGAATATAGACAATCTGTTTACCGTGGTACTATCAACTCTGATGGTAAGATCGCTTGTTTCTTAGAAAGAAAGGTCCTACCAACTTTATCTATCTTATTCTGTGGTGAAATCGATCAATTCAAAAATGAAAGTAAGTTAGGTTGTGGGTTACAATTTGAGACTGCTGGTAACCAAGAATTACTGATGATGCAACAAGGTTTAGATGCCGAAGGTAATCCATTACAAGCTCCACCAGCTTAAATTGTTTAGGATATTTTTACCTTCGTAGTTTTATTTTTGAACCTCGAATACATCATCCCTTAACTTAACCCATTTTTTCATATATGTATATGTATATGTAAATATTAGAAGGAAAAGTAATTGCCTAGTTTTTCTTTTCTCGTTGATTATATATATATATATATATGTATATGTAACTAATCTTGTCAATAATATACTATTATATAATAAATATTTTAAAGTTTTGCTGAAAATATTTAAATAAAAAAATTGTTTGGTTATAAACTTGGTGATAAAGCCAAAGAAAGAAAAAAATCTAGCTTAGAATATTTGGTGCAGATGATGAATTTAAAGATAAAATATTTGAATATGTAGCTCTCCAAGAGGATTCAGAAACAAAAGTTTATACTGAGATTGAAAATAAAAATAATAAAATGAATGCATATATAGTTGATATAAATGGAGAATTCCCAGGTGTTGTATGTAATGCGTTGATATATTATTCGTTACATTTTAATGAAATTAAAAAATATAAAGGAGCATACTTAACAACAGATAACAAGCTAGTCAAAGACATGAAATTATGCGTGGTTTAGTACCAGTTCCAGCTGGCATTGATAGATATAAATTCCCATTCTTTTCTACAAATGAAAAAAAATTATAAAAAAAGATATTATTCATCTATATTAGGTATATCTAGTATTGAAAATAAAATAGATGGTACAAACTTAGTAATAGGATTATATATATATAATACATACTAGAGATCATTCCTATAAGGATTTATCATCTCCACGAACCACATCGAAAATTTTTCATTGTACGTTTCGTTACCCTACTCATAAACTTGGTTATACTTCAAGAATATAGCTCATGTTACTCTTTTAAACGTTAATTTAAAAGGAAGGAACAAGGAAATGAAAAATAAAGAAATTTTTAAAGTATATTTAAATGCAGCTGATATAGATTGTAGTAAATATTTTATACCAAGAGGAGATAGCAACGCACCCAACTCGGAAAAAAAATTTATATCTAAACACATTGGCCTTAGTTATAAATTAATTATTAAATGAGTCTAATTCTATTCTTTTATAAAAAAGATTTAATAAATATAGATGAATATACTAATGATTTTGAAGAAACAAAACTAATATTATCTTCTACAGAATTTGTGAAGATAGACAAAAATATACACGACATATATTCGCACCTATATAATACAAGATCAAGATACTATTCTAGTAATTATTTTATACATGAAAAAAATTACATATATTTACACCATATTCTAATGCCAGCAAACTACCGTATACAATTTAATTTAGAAGATAAAGAAAAAATATTAGATATTTTAATGGATGCCACAATAAACCCTACTGAACTATTAAACCCATTATTAAATAAATATAATTATAAATTAAGAACTGACAAAGATAGAGAGAATGTATTAGTATTTTGCGTTAACTGTAAGTTTTATTTTCCATTAAACGATGTTGAAATTATAAACGTGAAATCTGAAGAAGAAATATCTAATCATATATATAAAAAGCAATATATAAATGAAACTAGAAGAAACTATGTCGTTTTATATAAACATTATCTTAAAATTTCTAATATAGAAGTAGGTAAAAATGTTTTTATACTAAGAGATAGAGATAAAATAAGAGAAGCTATAGACGAAATAAAAGAAAAAGACGATGAAGATTTATTTGGGAAAATCTAATTTGAGAAAACAATGTACTCAGGGGTTAAGGGTTAGTATTTTTTAGATCCGACATTAATGTATCATAATGTAATACTTCTATGAATGGTTATTAAAGTTTCCAGCAGGGGCTTTTATATTTATTAGTGGCACAGGCATTATATATAGACTTGATATAATTATATGTTCTTCTTTTTCTATATAATTAAAATAAGTATTCTACATCTGGATATTAAGATAGTCTCTTATATATGCTACAGCCTTAGCACCTCATCTAATTTTCTTATCTCACACAGTTCCTACAATAAAAGCCGTCTTATTATATATTATTGGGGTAATATCTCAACAAAACCTACTTATCGCAAAGTAATGTGAAAAAGAAAAATTTAGCTAATTCATTATGGCAATTTTCAAAGCAGTATATAGTTCTTACTATGCAGTTACAAGTTACTCGAAGATTTTGTATTAGCATCATTACTCTATCTTGAAATTTTGGAATGAAACTAGTGTTTCATAGTCTGAAAATGCAGATATGGATCTCCTATTTCTATACTTTATTGAATTACTAATACTGGTGTTTAAACTAGTTGGCTGGATGTATAGGCTTGATCGTTTGTTATATATATAGTCCTTTATATTATTCTCTGGTATTGTCCATCTGTTTGCTTGAACTATGGGACCTGAAGTCCAAGGTGTTATGACATTATTTAATGCTTTTCGAAATGCTTTATTAATTGAATCATCTTGATTCTTTGGTGTAAATTCGTCATTTCGCCGTATCATCATTTCATTCAAGCTCGAATCATGTACCTTTTCGTCCTCTAATAAATAAGCTAAATCGTCATCTTCATCGTCTTCATCGTCTTCATCATCGTTTTCTAAATGTAACTGTAACTTGTTCTTTTCAACATGCTTAAACTGACAAAGCCTCGAAATAACATCTTCAAATTCCCTTGCTGCCTCATCTACGCTATTGCAATCATCATTATTTAAAAATTCAATCTCCCAAAATCTGTCGGGATTCGAAAAGGAAATAAAATACTTATATACCATTCCATTTTCCTCATCTAACTTAGTCACTCTCAATTTAGGCAGCAGTGGATGTACAATTTGGGAATGTTTCCCCAAAGTTAAATACTTTGAACACGAACTATTAGTTTTTATTTCATATATCTCCATTAACCCCATCGCTAATAATGATGTAGGTCGCATTTGTATTAAAGAACTCGAGGACTCTGGAACTGAGGCTGAACCATTCATAACTTTTACATGATTGTACTTGAATAAAGATATTCTTTGAGCTGATTTACGATTGTTATTGGCATTGCTCTCAGCGCCTTTGAGATTATTAGTAGTGGATTTACGCGTCTTGAATGTGTCTTTGAAGGTCTTGAACTTTGCTAATGCTAATGAACCCATTTAGTATATACTCACTATAGTGTCTGGTTACTATAGATCGATGGTATTAAGTTTTACTGTATGCTAATTAACAAATGGAGGAATTTTGTGTTTATTGTTTACCTTTCTGTCCCTTTCTTTAATTAGTCAGGCTATTTTAGGATTTCGCTTATTGGGGTTTCCTCCGATCTGCACGAGAAACAATTTGAACCAGTAAATAATATATAACAAACTGTATAATAAGAGATCATTTTTATAAGGATCCAACAACCATTACATAAAATGTAAATGTAATAAACTTGAACTATTATTTATATAGAACACCATATAAAATAAAAAAAGATAATTTATATTATATTTTTTTTTTGACATTATCTATATTGTATACATAAAAAAAGGTTTATTTTATAAAAGTAAAAAAGTATAATAAACAAATAAGGTAAACAAATTCAGGGTTTAGAATTGTTAAGTATTGGTAAGAAATGTAAACCATATCATACCGCTAATAAATATTAAACTTACTAGCAACAGTAAGGAGAGGGGAATAAAAGAAAATATTAATAGAGGGAAAGAGAAAAAATTTTCTATAAGATAAAAAAAAGAAATATATTTTGACATAACATATACTTCTTTTCTTTTCTTAATTTCTCATAATGAAAGAAAGACATTGATTGATCTTCAATCTCTCATATCAATAGGTGAGTTACAAGAAAAAGCATGTAAAGATAATTAAATTACAATTTTTTAATCAACTCTTTTTCTACCGACCAAATGGTCAGCAATGGCTCTAGTTTGTTTCCAGTGAATAATCTTTGGCATTCTCTTACTGATTTCTGTTTCGTAATCGTACAAATGTCTAATACTTGTAAAGATGACATGAGATCCCTTAACACCTAAAACGGAAGCAGTAGCAGCGACAGCCTTGTTACTAGCATCATATTCTTCGTCAGCAGCACGAGCAGCTTTGATAGTGTCTTGTTGTTTTTCAATGAAATCAATAGCCTTAATAGCAAATCTAGTGGCTCTGGTTCTATCAATTGGAGATGGTAAACCACCTTGTTGGATATGACCTGGGACAGCAGATTTGGCATCGAACTCACCATTAGCTTCATCGGTGATGACTTTTGCAATATCTTCGGCTGTTAAAGCCTTGGAAGCATTTTTACTCTTTAGAATTAATTTACCGAAACCATCTCTACCTTCAGCTCTTTGGAATGCTTCGCCTAATGTAGTGATATCTTGTGATAATTGTTCTAATGAGATACCTTCTTCTGGTACGTAAGAAGCTTGAGCACCGACGGCTAAAGCAGCACATGTTGCTAAGTAACCAGAGTTACCACCTTGGACATCGACAACGAAAGCTCTACCTCTGGTGGAAGCAGCGGATTGTTTGACAACATCACAGTATTTCATTAAAGCGTTTAATGAGGTATCACAACCTAGGGAGTATTCTGTACCTGGGACGTTGTTAGATAAAGTAGCTGGGACTAAGGCCATTGGGATTCTGAAGGCTGGATAACTCTCTCTAGCCCTTTCTAGTTGATGTAATGATGTGAATGCTTCAAACCCACCGACGATGACCAAACCATCGAATTGGTATTTTTGGAAGTAGTAAGCGACCATACCGATATCAGCTTCTTCTGGGGTAGTTCTGTTGGTACCGATTTCAGAACCACCACGACTTTGCCAGCCAATCAAATCTTCCCATTTCAAAGATCTGACACTTTCGTGTCTAGAGAGACCTGGCCAACCGTTGTAGATGGCGTATGGTTTGTGACCTTGAGACATACAGTAAGTAGCCATAGAGTATACTGCAGAGTTCATACCACCAGCTGGAGCACCGACATTGACGATAGCAATCTTTAATCTTGATTCTTCTGGTAAGCTTGGCTTGTTGTGATCAGCAGAGTTGATTGCCATGAAATTATTTAGATGTTCGATGAATTCAGTATCTCTTAAAGACATAGCCTTCTTGAAATCCTTAGCTTGGATAGCAGCAGCGACAGCTTTAGTCAATTTGACAGATTCGACTAAAGATTTACGAACGATTTTATTTTCATTTATAGCGATTAATGGAGATGGTGTATCAGGCCTTGATTCTAGAACAGCGTTGACGGCTTCGACACCTTGTAGGGTAGCTAACATACGGTCATAAGCGACAGCGGAACCACCTCTTTGGACATGACCTAGGGTTGTGATTCTTGTATCTAGACCTAATCTGTCTACTAGGACTTTATGGACATCGGCTGGAGAGATTGGAGTTAAATCAGCAGCGATTGCACCTTCCGCGACAATGGCGATTGTTGTTCTCTTACCTCTAGCTCTATGTTTTGCGACGATATCACACATTTGATCTTGCCATTCACTTGAGGTTGCTGGCTTTTCTGGAATAAAGATATAATCGGCGGAAGTTGCAATACCAGCTAGTAAAGCTAACCAACCACAGTTTCTACCCATGACTTCGACGACGAAAGCTCTTGAATGTGAGTTAGCGGTAGCTTCGACGTAATCGATAGCAGTACAGATTCTGTCTAGAGCGGAATAAGCACCGATAGTGGCATCAGTAGTTGACATATCGTTATCAATCGAGCCGACTGTACCACAGATATTCAAATGCTGGTATCTTTCAAACTGTTGTTCTGTGATTTTTTTATTTTCGACTAATTCTTTGATTAAAGAAGGCCATTCAGCTCTGAACAGATCAGCACCGGTTAGGGAACCATCACCACCACATACGATCAAAGCATCGACACCAGCTTCAATAAGATGTTGAGCACCTAACAATCTACCTTCTCTTTGTTTAAATTCCATACATCTTGCAGTACCGATGTTGGTACCACCTTCTGCGGACCAACCTCTGACGTCTTCCCAGTGGAATTCCTTGATGTAGTCAGGACCACCCTTGACTAAACCGTCGTAACCTTCCATGACAACAAAAGCACGACAGCCCTTGAATATGGCAGAACGGACAATGGCACGGACGTTTGAGTTCATACCTTGGGCATCACCACCTGAGGTCATGACAGCAATAGCCTTTTTGTCCTTTTGAGGGGTCTTTAGGTTATTCTTTGGTAATGAAGGGTAGTCAGCGGATGTCTTTACCAAGTAAGACAAATCTGTAAAAGAATGGTTCTTTGACATAGCAGATGAACCTGAGGAGGCAGGGAAGGAATCTGAAGCAACGATAGTGTCAGCTGGAGGAACAGAAGGTTTTGTGCTGACGGCGTTCTTTGTTGAGGTGACACCTACGATGTTACCTAGCGGGTCGATGGTGTATAGCTCCATTGGTAGGATATTAGAAGGATATGTTTGGTTTGGATAGTTTAATTTCTTGAAAGCTTCTTGTAGGAGGGCAATGTCGGTGATGTTGAAGACTAGAGATTTGGTAGCGTGAGATCTCCAGTCTTGGGAAGTGCGGATAGACTTCAAGAACTCGGATTGTTTCTCTACGTTAGCCTGAGCTTTTTCGTCGATGGATAGATCAATTTGGATGGAGATGAGACCATTAGATAGTAGAGTGTGGTCCTTTGTGCAGTTTAAAGTTTGCAATTCTAGTAGTCTGCCGTAGAATTCGATGGCTTTGTCATAGGAGTCTTCTGAGTATGCAGTGACAGTACAATAGGAAGTACCATTAACAAAAGGAGTGTTAACAGTCATTGTTATTGGGATGTTACTTATAAATTGTAGATAGTTTATTGGAGTCGGAGGAGAGTGGAATTGAAAAGAGATGAAGCAGAATAAATACAAAAGATATATGAATTTAAATGAGAATAAGATAAAATTTTAATACCAACAAGAAAAAACCAGAGAGAATTAATTGAGTTGTTTTTTGGTAAATTTTTTTAGTTTTTAATTAATTTTTTTATTTTTTTAATTTTTTTTCATGATCAAGATCTGTTTGTATCTTCTATCTCTCATGTTAGGAAAACCCGATGGATGGTGATGGTGATGGTGATGGGATATTGTATTCCAGTAGCACAGAGAGTAGTTTGTTGATGTTTTTTTCTTTCTTTCTTTCTTGTTTTCTGCCACGAGAGTGCGCGCAGCAGGGTAACACTGCTGAATCACGTAGTGGATGTTGTCCGTGGGGCCGGGCTTCCACTAATTTTTCAGCGGGACAAAATAGAGGAAGTTGCATATCCGGGTAACCCCTTCCAACTCAAACACCGCACACTCAGCACCTACCCGGCCGTAGCCTATTTCCGTGTTTCTTTTTATCTGCACCGGGATTCAGGGGAGGATTACCCCGCCAGTTCTACACTGTGTGTCTCGGAGATGTCTGCGGACGTATACCTGCGTGATGCTGCTCCCAGTGAAACACCGCACAACTGCCGTGCGTTCCGGAGTCTGGCCGTTCCTTTTCTGTTCTGCCAGAACGGCAGAACATTCACTGCGTAACTACTGTATACTGCCCTCTGCTTACGCTATTGCTATCGCTTACACAATCCAGAGTAGAAGATCCACATTTTCACCCCTTCTAGAAGATCCATGGATAGATTACTTTGCAACTGTTCCTTCGTTCTGGGACGTTTCTTCCCCTGGCAAAGAAAGAACCGTATTTCTATCCTATAATACTATACTGACTGAACCTCTGTTTATAACCCCATCCCATCCCGCAATTATTTCTATTCTCTCTTAGTGATTGCTTTGCATTATGCATAACCAATTGCATATGCTTATCTATCCCCACAACTATATCAGACGATATGGTTTTGTTTTATTTTATTTCATTCCCTACACTACGCTACGCTTTCCTCTGATTCACCACATCTCTTGACTTTTCTTTATATACTTTATACATTTTTGAATCATATAAATATAGTTCCTACCATTATAACTCTGATATATGGAATATATCACTTTTCTTTCTATTCTTTTCTTATCTTTACCTATATATATAGAAAGAGAAACAGATACCCACGCATACTTATTACTACTACTGTTTCTTTCGCATATCTTATTCCATTTATAAAATAATATCACATCATAATCTGTTAACGATGAACTCATTCGATACTTTAACTTCAAAAAACAACAATAACTCTTCTTTACTCCTATCACTTAACAATGACTATGCATGCGATTACGATTACGACTATGAATATGACTCTGACTACGACTACGACTCAACAAAGGACTACGATCCAACAAATGCAGACCTCCTGGCTGGTTGTCAACCACTAGAAGCTCAACTTACTATACACTACAAACCAAAGGATGACCACCCAAACAACGAGGATACTTCACAAAATAACACTGATGGCAATTATACCTATGGAACGGTTCATTCTTCGTCGCCATCTAATAAAAATAATTCGACCAATGTAGATGAATCATCTGTAAATGTTTTTAAGACTGTATTGGATATCGAGCCAAGCACACAGCAACAATTTGATATCTCGTCTCCATCTTCTCCAGCATCTTTTACAAATTCAAATTCAAATAATCTAATCTCCTCAAAATATAACGACACTTTAATGAATTCATGCATTCCAAATAATAATAACACCACCATTACAGATACTCATAGCATATCTCCTTGTGATTCGTATTGTGATTTAACTTCTTCTTCTTTCACAGATATCCATTCATTATCTGATTCACAAGCAAGTATCTCCCATCCCCATCCCCATCCCCATCCCCATCCCCATTCGCATTCGCACAACAATACCTCCAACGATATAGACCCAGCAGATTTGTTCCAATGCATTCCGAAGATCACTGACAAACTTCATAAAACCCCTAATTCTCAATTTATTATGCGCAGGTTCAGCGAGCCTCAAATTAACTTTTATTTTAACAGTCAACCTCAAACTAGATCAGCCTCTAATGGTTCAGCTTCAACGGCTTCTAATGATTTTACAAGCATCACTGAGGCTTTCTTACAACATGCTCAACATTGTAAATCGCATGCCAATGCCCAAAACTCACAACCCCAAAACCTTCAAAGAATTGCATCCTTCGCTGCAGACCAAGATAAAAAAGTTACTTACATCCCAAGATTGTACACTAACGACTCAACTTTAACGTCCATACCAGATCAACAAAATGACCCGCAACATTCTCAATTGCAAAAACCAACTTATGACTTTAACCTCACTTGCTCCTGCACAAGACATCATCATAGAAGAAACTCGGTGGCTATCAAATTTAATAAGGCACTATATAAAAAGTTCTAACTTACGACGCACAGTACTAACGACATCTTCTTCATCTTCTTGCCATTCCTATACAGATTTATACAGTCACGACCCTCTCTACCACATATATTTTTCTCTCTCAACGATACATACATACCAATTGCTTTATTTCAAATATGTCCACTGTTTTGATTCATCAGCCTATTGTTACTTACTCCATTGCATCAAATATAACTGGTTTATTTTTTTCTGCCTAATCACAAAAATACATACACCCCAGGAACACATCCATACGTTTCCCAACAATAATGCCGTTTCCTTTCTACATTGTACTGTTTAATAATATATACAAGCATTCTCGTATCTAAGCGCTCTCTCGAAAGTTATCTGTTTTTTTAATATTATACGCTATTGTTTTTTCTCTTTCTTTTTTTAAATCATATATACAAATACAACTAAAATAAAATATATAAATAAATAAAATAAAGTAAATTTAAGATGTCTGTTTTTACTTCAATTACTTCAAACTCTTAAAAATCTTATCCTTATCTTCAACAGATAACATCTTCAACACTTCAGATAACCCACTAATAGCATTATCATGATCATTTCTAATACTCTTGGCTAAACCTTGAGCAAATGTCTCCAATTTCAATGTCTTCAATTTCTCATCAAGGATCTGATAATTTTCTTCAATCCAATTAGAAACTTGTCTATCGTTATCATTGTCGATAGATGTAGGATACCATGATCTTAATCTAGAAATCTTCTCTAATCTTGACGCATCAGGTAATTCCAAATCTAACTTCTTGATCAAATACTCTTCATCTAATCTTCTTCTTAATCTCCAGAAGAAATAACGACGTGACTCAACCCACTCTAATTCCTTAGAGATCACTCCCTTTCTAACCATACGGGAGGATCTATCGTGTAAATCAGCAAATTGAACACTGATTTGATTGTAAATAGGTAATAATTCCTTTTCACGTTGAAATAATTTAACTGAGATTTCTTGATTCTCATCAGCAGTCAATTTAGGATCAGCTAATTTTTCTTTTAACGCTCTATATTTATCATCTAATCTAGTCATAGTGGCTAGTAGCTTTTCTCTACGATATTTGATACCAACCATACTTTCTGGTTCCAAAACACCAGCTCTGGAATCCTTATCGGCATACATTTCCATTTGGTCAGAGTTAATGGTTGGATCAACAACGACCCATGAACCACCTCTTAACTCACCAGTTGGGGGAATGTAAATGAAAATTGGTTGCTTGTAATCAACTAAGGCATCAACAATAAATGAACCATATTTCAACACTTCATTGTACATATCACGTTGACCACCAGAGAAACCTCTCCAATTGGCTAAGATCATTAATGGCAATTGTTCACCATGGTTGAAATCCTTGATAGCTTGTGCGGTCTTGAAAGCAGAGTTTGGATACCAGACTTGACCAGCTTGTTGAATCAAAGACTCTGTGGAATCTGGGTTTGCTGGATCAGCAGGAATGATATTTTCCACCATTCTTGTTTCAACACCAATCACACCTAATGGGATACCACCAAGACGTGCTCTACCAACAACAACACCTTTAGCCCATCCAGATAAGGTTTCAAAGAAAGAATTTTTGTCGAACAACCCATGTTCAAATCCACCATTTTCAAGTTCACGGCCTGCAATCATCCATCTAACATCATAGGATTCATTTAATTTTGGTACAAAATCAATAACTCTATCCCATTTATCTTGAGTTTCTAAAATTGGAACAGGCATGTCACGTTTAGCTGGAATATAAGAGAGCCATTTGATTATTTGTTCAACGGCTTGCAAATCATCAGATGCAGTTAAATGAGAAACACCATTATTGTACATAATTTGGGTACCACCAAGTTGTAAATTGGAAGAATAAACCTCTCTACCTAGCACTTTATTGATAGCTGGCGCACCAGTTAAGATAATAGGTTGACCTTCAATCTGGATAGCTCTCTGACCTAGTCTGACTAAATAGGCACCGATACCAACAGATCTACAGGTAACCAAGGTAATTGTAAAGATATCTTGGTAAGCTCTTGAAGTAGCACCTGCGATCAACCCAGATCCCTTTAAACATTCAACACCTAAACCATCATCGGCACCAATAATTGCCTTAATAATGAATCTTTCTTCGCCATTTTCAACGACACGTTCAGTGATAACAGAATTTTCTTTGCCATACTTTTTCAAAGCTTCTAGACCATCTGAATCTAAGTACAGGTATTCAAACCCCTTGGATGGATCAGTGCTGTCATTCCAAGAAACTTTATATAATGGAACCAATTCCTCAGCAATGCCAATTCTTGCACCAGAATTTGCAGCTAGGTAAATTCTTGGAATACCACGCTTTCTAGCATATTCTGTAACCTTGTTAAAGAAGTCATCTTCTAACGGACCAAAGGAACCAATCTTAAATGTTATATCATTAGCAACGATAACAAATTGACGACCTCTTGGATATTCTGGGGTCTTCATAGTTACTTTAAAAGCAACCATACCAATTGAATTGGCACCAGCTTCTCTTTCAACTTCAGTCAATTCACCGTTATCATCTTCGATTAATTCATTAGCAATAAACAGATCGTCCTTGTCACGAAGACGGGATGCCTCTTTACTCGAATCACCTAATGATGCATAATGATCCTCCCATGTCTTTACAGTAGCTTGATGGAACAATTCTGGGAAATCATACACATAGGTTGTACCCATTAAATGTGCCTTATAACGTTTTGGTTGTAACCATTCTTTAACAGCATATGGGGTAGCAATTGCTCTTAAATGCATAGAACCTGGTTTACCTAGTGACTTGAATACCCATTCACCCTTTGAGTTCTTAACCTCAGTATATAACTCAGATCTGACGACGTAGCCTGAAACATTATTAATTAAGGCACGTAATGGAACTGGGGCGCCAGTCTTTGGATCACGGATAATGATACGGATTTCTGCTGCCGAGATACGTAATCTCAATAACCTTTTACCGAATCTTTCCAAGAAACCACCAAAGGCAGCCTCGACATCTTCTGGAGAAACATCAAATACCGCAGAAAAATTGATAAAAATATGGTTTAAGTCAGAGTTGGAAGTATCAATAATTTCCAAATTATCTAAAATATCACTCATTAATCTATTAGCTTCGGAAGTCAAGTATTCTTGAATACTAATTCCATCACGAATGTGGCCAGTTCTAATTATACCTCTTGTGAAGAATCTCTTATCTAATGGGGAAGTCTTACTAACAGCTTCATAGACATGAATGTTTCTGTTTTCTGTAAAAATTGGTTTAATGTTGAAGTTTGACATTCTTCCTAATTCTAATTGAAAAGCACAAGCTGGTTCAATATGACGAATAGTTTGGTTTTCACTGTAATTTGGACCATTAAATGTATAATACTTTGGATATGTACCATCATCGAATCCAAACAAAAAGGTGATACGACGAATTGAAGAATTGATTAAATCTTGCTTATTGAAAACTAATATTTCTCTTAATCTAGATAAAATTTCAGTTTCAGATTCGAAACCTTCAGTTGAATGGATATAAACATTAGCAACATTACTTAAAGATGTTAATGTACCAGATCTATCAGGAACAGGACCTGAACTATACGTAGGGTGTCCTGGGATAACTTCTAGACTTTGGGATAAGTTGTTATCAACGTCATCAATATGTTCAGCAGATACAAGGATACCAGTTCTCAAAGGAGCTTGTTCAGTGTCGACGGTGTATGATAAATCAGAAACAGACATGGCCCTGTTTATACCCTTTCTAGCTTTAACTTGTGGAATAGAAGAGAAAGCAGCAGATGGTAATTGAAATTTCCATTCGATTAATGGGTTCGAGGACGAATCCTTTAAACCATGAAGTTTAACTTCACCAACTGTATAAGCTCTATAAGCACGACGGACATACACTTCACCAGCTGCAGTAGCAATAACTGGATCTTCATGATTTAAGAACGGTAGAAGAACATCAAACACAACATAGTTGGAATCAATTAAATCATTTAATATATTTAAGTCTGGTTCAGTTAATTTTGGATGTAAGTCACCGTAAGAAGTCTTGGTCACAGATGTTCTTAAAATATGTTCAACTTGTTCGGTTCTTTCCTTAACAGATGGCAGAGCACCTTGGATTAAAATTTCTCTAGCTTGAATAGCAATCTTTGCTGTAGCTTTGGATTCTAATTCAACAATATGATGTAATGGAGTTGAAAAAACATGGGCTACTGTGGAAGATAATTTGCAAAGTGGTTGGTAATATTTTAAGATGGCTAAAATTAAATTATTTTTGGCAGAAACCTTTGAATGGGATAATACGATTGTAACAACTTTATTCAAATCATCCATATTTTCATCACGTAATTTTAAGATAACATTTTCTTCACGAGCATGGTTACCATTAAACAGTTTCTCAACATTGTAATATTCTTCCAGGAAATTAGCAAAAACAGTATGTTCATGGGCTTCAAGACCATTGATATAACGTTTAGTAATATCGACCAATGGTTCGACAGTGGAAGATAAAAGACTATCAGCATCAGGTTGTTTAATGGCTTTTTCTAGCATTAGGCCAAGTTGTTTTGCTGGGAAGACGGCTTTACGTTTAACGGAACGATCTATTAGTTGTTCTAACTGCTCATCTAACTCAGCAGGTAACCTTGAGTGTAATGCAGATATATGGAGTTTCCATTGAGAGTAAGGAAGTTGGGGGTTTCTTAATACTTCTATCAATTGTTGTAGAGAAGCATCCATGATTACCTGGTTATCATAACCATTTAAAATATTCTCTAATGTAGTTACTAAAGATTTAAACTTATAAGCTGGTTTAGTACCTTCGATAACTGGTGGTCCTAAATCAGGTAGCATACCTTCGAATGGTAATGCATGTTTAACTTTAGATGGGTCATCTAATGATAAGATTGCAATTATATCACCAGCAGCGATAGTGGAACCTGGTTGCTTTAGTAATTGGATGATACCACTTTCCTGGGTAACTAATGGCATTTGCATTTTCATGACTTCAATTTCGGCATAAGGTTGACCTGTTTTAATATGATCGCCATTCTCAACCAAGAATTTAACTAGCTTACCTGGAGATGGTGTTCTCAATTGAGTTGGATCATTTTCTACCTCTAAGAGAGTAGTCATAGAATCGACAGATAATCTTGTAGCTTGTGCTTCTTCTTTCCAATAAATTGTGTGTGATTTACCTCCAACAGCGATTAATAGGCCACCGTCAGATAGTTTAACAGCACGAACTTCACATTTGGAACCATTGATAAACAAAGTGTAAAAATCATCGGCAGATTTAGCCACGGTAAACTTATATCTTTTGCCCTCATGAATGAACTCAATTGGAAACATTGTCTCTAAATATGACTTTGCTGGTACTTGGCCTCTTTTCAATTGAGCAATATATTCTTTACGTGTAGCCTCTGATAAGATGAAAGCCTTTGTTGCAGCACCACAAATAACGGCTAAGGTTGGATCAGGTTTCTCAGCAGTCATCTTGTGAGAGATTAAATCATCTAACCAACCAGTAGTAATTGTATTTTCTTCGAAATCTTCAGTCTCCAAAAGTTTAATTAAATATTCAACGGTTGTTCTAAAATCCCCTCTGATAGATAGTTCCTTTAGGGCAACTACCATATGTTTTCTTGACATTTGTCTATTTTCACCAAATGCAAATATGTGACCAAATTGAGAATCTGAGAATGAATGGATACCACCATTATTACCAACGGAGAAATAACCCCAGACATTTGAAGAAGATCTAAAGTTCAATTCGTGTAATGAACCACCAGAAGGTTTGAAACCTTCATTTGGATCTTCTGAGGTAATACGACACGCGGTACAATGTCCCTTTGGTACAGGTTTTCTTTGAGTGTCCTTGGCTTGTTCTGTCTTAAATTCAAAATCAATTTCTGTTGCTGTATGTGGGTTCATACCATAAAAGACTCTAATGTCACAGATTCTATGCATTGGAATACCCATAGCAATTTGTAATTGGGCAGCTGGTAAATTTACACCGGTGACCATTTCAGTAGTTGGATGCTCAACTTGTAATCTTGGATTCAATTCTAAAAAGTAAAATTTTTGTTCTTCACTTGAATATAGATATTCCACAGTACCTGCAGAGACATAACCGACTAATTTACCTAATCTAACTGCAGCCTTCTCCATTTCGGTAAAGGTCTTGTTGTTTGCAATTGTTACAGGGGCCTCTTCAATAATCTTTTGATGACGTCTTTGAACAGAACAATCACGGCCGAATAATGAGATGTTTGTACCATATTGATCTGCCAATAATTGAACTTCTAAATGACGTGCTTTACCAGCCAATTGCATAATAAAGATTGGTGAGCCAGGGATTTCATTTGCTGCCTGATGGTATAATGCGATAAAATCTTCTTCACGTTCGACTTGTCTAATACCTTTACCACCACCACCTTCAGAGGCTTTAATCATAACTGGAAATCCGATTTGTTTTGCCTTAGCCAAACCATCTTCTGGAGATTGACAACAACCCTTTTGGTAGATATCATCGTCAACAGAAACCAACCCTGTCTTTTCATCGACATGGACTGTGTCTACCCCGGTACCAGACCATGGAATACATGGAACTTTTGCGTGTTGAGCAACGATAGTTGATGAGATCTTGTCACCAAGGGATCTCATTGCGCTACCAGGAGGGCCAATAAAGATAATTTTTCTGCTTGATTGGGCTAATTTTTCAGGTAGATGTGGATTTTCTGATGCGTGACCCCAGCCTGCCCAAACCGCATCAACATTTGCTCTTTCGGCAATATCGACTATAAGATCTACATTAGCGTAGTTATTATTATTTGTAGCACCAGGAACCTCTACGTATTGATCAGCCATACGGATATATTCTGAATTTGCTTCTAGATCTTCTGGTGTAGCCATTGCAACGAATTGGACTGCTCTTTCATCGCCAAAGGTTTCATAAGACCATTTTCTGACGGAACGAATTTCTTTCACAGCAGCAATACCATTGTTTGCTATTAAGATCTTTGAAATAACAGTATGACCACCATGAGACTTGACGAAATGTTTTAATGGAGATTCTTCTGCTTTGTCTACTATGTTCAAACCTAAGAAATGTTCTGGTAATGTTTCATGTTTCGTTGTATAGTCTGTTATTTCATATTGTGGTTTTGATGAAGAATCTTCGAATAAATTTTCTTCACTCATTTTTGAATTTGATTTAGTAGTGATTGTTGTTGTAGTGTGAAAATTTCTTGTAGTTGATGCAAAATTATTATTATTATATAAAAAATGGTTTTTATTTTGTAAATAACGATTGAAATTTCTTTTTAGAGGTAAATTTAAAGGTAAACTTAAAGGTAAGAAGGATGTGGGTTTTCCTGTTAATATTGAATTTAACTTGTAAAAATAATTTCTTGATAATGTATTATTATACTTTAACGAAATCTTGATATTAAAAATTTTGAAAATAAAAATAATATTTGTTAGTTTATTTATTCTAGCTTGTTGTCGAGTTTTTAGTAGTTGTTTTTACTTTGTTTTGTTACTTTCAAAAAAACGATATATGTATATTTAAGGATCTTTTCTTTTAGGAAGGAGGTGTGATAATTGGCGAAAGGAAAAAAGGAATTTATCAAAACTGTCAAAGTTTATGGTAGTTGAGATTAAGGTTGGTTCAATTGAAATATTAGTACTTCAACTTGTAACTAATTGAATGAGTGAGTGGTACTTTTGTTATAAATTCAATGTTTAATTTAACATGTACTAACCTCTCTTAGTTTCTTGATAGAAGTTCTATTAGAGAGAGTAATATATATATATAAAACAGTTAACAATAAGTAATGAATGGTGTATGTACTGTACTGTCTCTTATGATTCTATTTTGGTTGTTCTTGTTGTGTCAATTTGATTAAAAAACTGTAGACTTATTAATAAATCGCATGGTAGCAGAACTCGAATTAAAACTTTCACATTCATGAATCTTTCAGTAGCGAAATCAAAAACCGAAATTCACAGTAATTTTCAATTCTTTTTTTTTTATTTTTTTCACTTTTGAGTATTTGTTGAATTTTCCTTCTTTGTTTCTTGTAAATTTCAGATTTGCGGGTATATAACCCGAATAGTTTCACGTGATAGGCAACCCCATAACAAATTAATCAGTGTAAAACAATGATAGTAATAGATTAAGTCATTTTAAAGAGGGATCAGATCAATTAAAATATAGAACGGCTATAATGGTAAAAACAATAATAGTAAAAACAAAAATAATAATGAAAATATAACATACTTTTCCAGAATTGGTTGATATAGAATTAATATATCACTTAAATATATGTGTGTGCGTGTGTGTATATGTACGAGGAGAAAGGAATATAATGATCTTCTACTGATCTATTAACGATATGTACAAAAGACAAAATTGCTTGTTAGTAATATGGAATATAGTCTCTTTTAGTGTAGGTTAATATAGCCTGACTAAATCAACTTCTTGGTGTATAATGCAAAGTTGCGTGTTGGTCCTTTGATCCTGGAGTATACACGAAAAAAGAAGAAAGAAAAAGAAGAGAAGAGAAGAGATTATTTTTTATAAGAATTGAATGTTTTGTTTTTGTTTTTATTTTTGATATATAAATATAATTAATTTTCTTATATTTATGCAATTGACGGTTGTTATGTAGATTGTTGCCACCATTGGATAAACACTCGAGGTTGATCCACCTTCACTTAACTTCACAATTTTTGCCTCTTGTTCTGCTGTTTTGTTGTGTTGAGAATGCTCATCTTCTGGAAATTGACTGGTTCACTCACTATCCAAGGCCCGGCATGTGAAAGTTTAGTCACCACACAAACAAAACAATTGTTTTGCCGCCGAAGTAGCAATCTTGAAGAAAAGAATTTTTCAACAAAAAAAAATTAAACTGAAAAATATAATATTTCACGCTGTAGAAAGAAATAGGGGCGCGTTAAATTGGCGCGTTTTGTTCTGTTTTCCCAGCGTAACGGATTCCTCGACCTGGTCTTTTTCGTCCTGTAGATAATATAATGGTTGTTTTTTAGTCACTGGACAAAACGGGTTCCCAGTTTAATTTTTGTTGAATGGGTTTTGTGCTGGTGGTGGTGATGGTGATACTACAGCTTGTACAACCCCGATTGCTCGGCTTTCTTGAGTCCCATCACTATGACATCGTTAGTGGCATTATCGGTATTACATTCCGTATCGTCAAGTAGATATTATATATCTATGTGTATGCTGGAAATGACAGAATTGTAGATCGAGATTGTACCTGGTCAAGTAACTCAACAATTTATGTTAAACATACACATGGAATATGAACTCGTTTTATTGATTTTAATGTTTGTTAATTCATTTAGTCATCGCCTGGCTGGATAGATATTGTTTGTTTAAATTAGCTATATCCTTTATATAGTGGTTTATTTGTTTGTTTATTTGTTTGTTTGTTATTTATTTATTTTATTTATTTATTTATCTTTCTTGTTTGTTTCTATGATGCCCACGCTGGTTTGTAGATTGTTCTCTTTTTGATTTGTAGGTCACCTAACGGTAAGTATACATCGTTGTTTAGATATAAATAATCGTTAGGATTATGTAGCCCGTCTTGTTTTGAATTTGTAGGTGTGTATGCTTTCAACTCGTCTAGTAATATATCCAAGTCCACCTCAGGATACGAAAAGTCATCGTATTGATCATCTTCTTTTATCACACCGTTAAATAGTACTCGGTTCGGTGTATTCGGTTTAAATAGCAATGTTCTCTTTTGAAAGATGTCCCCTGTAGACATCTCCATTAACTTTCTCTTGACCATATCTGGTTTGATTCCTTGATCTAATAACAGAGCAGCCATGCCACATACACTAGGAGATGCCATTGAAGTTCCAGAGTATGCAACATATCTTATCTTGGGTTTGTTTGATAATGACGCAACACCAACACCTGGTGCAAATATATCAACACAAGGCCCCCAGTTACTGAACTTCGCAATTGTATCAATTCGATCATCAAACGCGCCAACTGTTATGGCTTCGTGGGCAGATGCTGGGCTACTCCAGCAAGCATTCATATTGAAATTTCCTGCTGCAACTACTACCACAACACCATCCTTTGTTGCTGCTCTCACTGCTTTATTAATTATCGTATTCTTAATTGCACCAAGGCTTAGATTGGCAACACATTTCTTGTTAGGATATTTATGACAATCATTCACCGCATATTCAATGGCAGATAACACAGTTATTAACGATCCATGGCCCTTGGAATCTAAACATTTAACATCAATTAAAGTTACATTCTTTGCAACACCAAAAGTGCGGGATCCGACTATTCCAGCAACATGTGTTCCGTGGCCATTCCCGTCACCTTGGCCTTCCCCAGTATAATCAAAACCAAACTGAACCCTACCTTGAAAATCACAATGTTCCTTATATATACCTGAATCTAATATATATGCGCGCACATTAGATCCTTGCTTACTCTTATGGTAATAATAATTAAATGCATCATTATACGACTCCTCGTCATCAAAATCAAATGGTAATTGCATTCGCCTTGATAGCCTAGCCAGATGTCTAGGCGCACCTCTCTGTTTCTTAATTATTATGGGAAATTTTTCTTCATCGACATATTCTTCTTCATAATCGTCTTCTCTACTTTCTTCTTTCTCATCATCTTCGTCGTCGTCGCTATCACTGTCGCTATCATTTTCATCGTCATCTTCAAACGCTTTAACAATAAAATTAGGAATGACATCCGATACAATAGGGTTACGTTTAACTCGATCCAACACTTCTCTCGAAGATAAATCAACTGTGAGTCCCTTAAACGTCCCAATAGAAAAGGTCTTGCCAATCTTAGCCCCTAGAAATTCTTTCATTGAGTGTCCGGATATTATTGATGAATCCATGAAATTCTGAAATGTCTCATCATTTTTTAAACTGATTAAATATTCAAGTGCCTGGGCTTGTTGATAACCTGAAGATATTAATAATAATTTTAACACTGTTTTAAGCTTCATAACGACTACCTTTACCTAGTTTTTCCTGTTTTTATAATATGTTTTAATTTATTTAGTTTGTTTATATGTTTTGTTTAGTAATGTATTTTTTCAATTCAATTTACTGACACTAAGAAAATTTCAACACTTATTTTTTCCTAAACTATACTGGATTGTTTAGTCAATTTATTTTTTTGTGTCCTTTAGACTCTAACAAAAATGAATCAAAAGTATATGCATGATCAATATATTAAATACTCATATTTTAAATTATGTATGTACAGGATTATTTATACGAATATATATATGAAACTATTTCTTCTTTCTCAACTTAGATTCCAGGTTACCTACATCCAACTTCGTTCCTCTAATATAATAATGCTTATTTCTCCTTCTACTACCATCTGCTCTCTTCAATACATCAATTCTTTGTACTAAAGGTGAAAAGATTGGTATCCTCACTTCAACCATAACTTTAGCTATTTGATTTCTCAACAAAACAGATGCATCCTGGACTCTTTCCTTACGATCCAAGGACAATATGTATCCGACAAAATTATCGTTGGAACATTTTTCTTTGTCATAAATAATCCTAATAATATCACCTGCTTGGATACAATCCTTATTATGCTTATCAATCAACTTGTGTCTCCAGCCGTCAACATCCAGTTTCTTTTCAATATCAATGGTAGATAGTTTCGAAAGTAAAGTCGCATTTTTCATAGGGTTCACCTTTTCAACAGGTGGATATACGGGAATAACTTTTCTTGTTCCAGTTAACACTTGATAATTTCTCTTACTGAAACATCTTACGGATGAGAGTAACGCCCTAGATACTGAGACCGGTTGACTTCCTATTCTATTCAACATAGTTCTACTGATACACTTATATTCTTGGTTATTTCTATTGCTTCTTAGTCAATTATCAATCAGCCAACCAACCATAAACACTATTCACTATCCAATAAATATCATTCTTTGCTTCTGTGGTTCCCTCTGCCAAAACACAAGATTTTGAAAAATCGAAAAAAACAAATAGGTCACGTTAAACGAAAGGAAATTCTAACGTCTTAATTAAAGAGGAAACTATTTCCTGAATTATTTTCATCACATGTCACGGTTGCTTGTTCCCCAATTCGGAAAAAAGCAGGTGTCTCTAAGACGCCTCATTCTATACACAGAAGAAAATAAGAAAAGACAATGAATAAGTAGCCTTTAAATATAAGGGATAGAGATCATATTTTATTTGGCACTCTCCTAAACCACGTTATAACTCAATAATTTACATTCTTGGTTCTAAATAGAACACTTAGAAGTGTAGACTACTACAGTATATAGATGCATATAGACAAAAGTTATACAATAAAATAAAATAAAATAAAATAAAATAAAACAAAATAAAATAAAAGAAAATAATTACTACAATAATGAAACCTTTAGGAATTCCAGATTATATGAAAGCAGTTGTCATTCAAGATAAAGAGGCTGTTGTTAAGGATGATGTTCCCGTACCATCTATTATTCCTGCCGGACATATGCTTATTCAAACCATTGCTGTGGCGTTGAATACCTCAGAATGGAAACATTTAGATTTTAATCTTGGCCAACATGGTGCTATTCAAGGTTGTGATGTCGTTGGGCAAGTTATCAATTTAGGTTCAGATAGTTCTCATTTTGATCCTAATTACATTACCAACACCAACAGTAACACCGGCTCAGATGAAGTTATTCTTCAACAGAACTTTAAAGTGGGCGATTATGTATACTCTTTTGTTCATGGTTCATCAAGAAAAAATCCACAGAACGGTGCACTTGCAGAGTATGTAATTGCAGACCCAGCAACCACATATTTAATTACAAATAAAGTTACATATGTAGATCCATCAGTTAGTTACATCCCACAGGGCCCAGTCACAACGTTCGAGGCTGCTGCATCATTGCCGATGTCCCTTACCACCGCGGGTGCCATCCTAGTCCATGACTTTCATATAAAATTACTTTGGAATCCTCCAGAACCACAAAACCCATTTCCTCTACTGATCTGGGGTGGTGCCACAGGTGTAGGTCAGTTTTTAATCCAATTAGCAAAGAAACTTAATGCGTACAGCAAGATCATCGTAGTGGCATCTATCAAACACGAGTCCTTACTGAAATCCTATGGTGCTGATGAAGTTTTCGATTATCACGATGATGATGTTATCCATAAGATAAAGAACAAATATGATAATATTCAACATTTAATTGACGCTGTTTCCAACGAGACAACCATTCAACAGGTCTATAAATGTGCAAGTGACACAGAACCAGCAACTGTTATGCAACTAGTATTTTTAAGTATTGACCATATTAGACCAGAAGACAGAAAGGAAAATGTTAATATTATTGGAACTTTAATTTACTTGGTTACTGGCCTGGAAGTGCCAATTGGAGATTATAATTTCCCAGAAAACCCTCTATATAGAAAAGATGTAGCTAAGTTTGTTAATTTCATTGCTCCAAAGGTAAGTGACGGAGAGATATTACATACACCCGTTAGAATATTCAGGGAAGGGTTAGATATCGCTCCAAAACTAATTGATATGTTAAGAAAGGGCGAAACTTCAGGTGAGAAATTAGTCACTGTTTTATGAAATATATAATTATGATTTTTTATTGTTAGAATTTGTATTTTGCTATTTAAATATTTTTTTTATGTGTATTTATTTATTTATTTATTAAATTTAGATATAAACACATATAAAGAAATGAATAACGCATGATCCTACTAAAACCTTGGTCTTCTCTTTCTTCCTGTAAATTTAGAATCCTTGGCAACCTTTCTCCCACGCCTTTTCATTAATTCTTTCTTTCTTGTAATAAAGTTCTTTGCAGATTCGATATCTTTACCCTTTCTTTGTCTACGTGCAGTAATTAATTTTTGATTATCCAGCTCTTGTGCATCCATTGTTACACCATGTAAATTAAACTGTTCATTTTCAACCCTTGCAGATCCTGAGGTTAAAACCAAATAAAATTTCTTATTCTTTTTGGATTCTGAGTCATCAATAACTAGACCACCGTTGAAACCTGCTACTTTGGCAGCTTGTAAAATCTGATCCACCTGGTCGTCGTTCTTTGGATAAAATTGTGCAACGAATTTCCCACCTTTTTTCAAAGAAGCAAATAAACTATTGAAAAACCTCATCAGTCTTCTCTTTGGGTCATTGTATGATGTATCAGCATTACATAACCATTGGATAGCACTAATACTAATAGCAGCATCAAAGGTACCCGCACGAAACGGTATACCAACACCCATATCTTGTAACATCAAATCACCATCTAATTCTCTCGTCAGACCAGTGGCTAACATACTTGGTGAAATATCTAATCCGCACCAAAAATGACCTTCTTCACTTAAGATTTCCCCACTAAGGCCTGAACCACATCCAATATCAAGTACAAAACTGTTATCTGGTATATTCAACAGTTCCAATGCACGGAGTGACATCTTGGCTTGAATGTGCTGAACTCTGGTGGAAGATGTATATTTTTTTGATTCGGAATCATTGTAAAAAATTTCTGGTGGGGCTAGTTCTTCTGGACGGGACATATTCAAAAGTTATTGTGCTAGGTTATTGTAGTTATAATGATTTTTATAATACTGTTTGTTTTTATTAAAAGGTAATGCTCATCGATGGCTACTTTTATTATTTTTCACATTTGCATAGAAAACTTTTTTCCAAAATTTTTTTAAATAACGGAAGTCCTCTCCAACTGTCAAGGAAGCACACCCGAACATACAAGAATTCTTTGATTGTCTTATTATGTAGTTGCTTACTAAAAGATAAATTTTAACGAGTTAAAATAAAGATACCAACAAGTGTCGAGTAAATCAACATAAACATAAACAACTGGATTTGACAAGTTATTTTGCTTGTGGTAAGCAATTCTTCCACGGATATATCAATAACGATTAAGTTGAAAAATCCGCGGATTATTCAACTCATGGCCTGTTACATAAGTAAAGAATATGGATTTATCTAGTTACTCTTTGATAAATGTTTTATTCTTAATCAAGGCAAGTGTCAACTTGTAAATATGTATGTATATATCGAAATCGAAGAATTCAATGTCTGCAATATTCAGTTCACTTCTAAATGAGCACTGTATCCCCTATTGCCGTTGTCCTAATAGTTGTGTGGTTTTGACCTGTTTGTGCTCATCAATAAACGAGACACATTCTGGGCGAGTTTTCACTCGTATCGCTACCACCCGGCAACAAAAAATTAAGCAACTGGAAAAAAACACGCAGAAACATAGGGCACTATTACCTGGAAAGTCCTCGTTTTCAAACACTGTCAACTCTGCAGCAGTGGTTCCATTCACATCTATAGTTGTAGAAGTTGATCAACAAACTCGATTGTCTAGTTCCGGATATTACCTACAATTATTTAACTTCTTCTGATTTCCCTTGCCTGAATTTCTCCACGGATTAAATACGATCATTTTCATTTCTCCTAATTTTGCAATTGATGCTTATGTACAATGCCACCTGCCTGAAAATTTTGTAAATTTATTACTAATCTCATTGTTTAAAGCTATAGGAATAGCTGTATATATATTTTTAATTTCTTTCCTTTCCTTCATTTATATTTGTAATAAAACTTGGACATTCACCAGTTTATTTATTATAATAAATAGGGACAAATTCACATACCTTCAATTTGCATTACACTGTCAAACCAAGTATTTTTAATTCTTAATAATATCCTTACATTGTGATAGAAACAGATAATTTTAGTAACTAGAAGTACCAAAGTATAGCACTATTACAAAACATATCCCATCTATTATGTCTGAACAAGACTTATTACATGACGAGGAATTCATCAGAATTCAAAGATTAAACTCGGTGGATAATCAACATCGTCGCCATTCAATCGAATATGACAAAATTAGTCCGTTGGTAAGTGGTCAATCTGTTGATACGAGGGATGACACTCGTTCGAAACGGAATAAAGAGCATCTGAAAAAAGTTATCAAACAGGATAGTGATGACAAAAATGATCTCCATCAGGATGAAGTCTTAAAGAGGTATTTAAAAAATTTGCATGGGATGGAGAAACGTAGGTTTCGTAATGAGTCAGTAGTTTCATTTTTTGCAGATGTCGATTTCGACAACAGACCAAGTATTATAGATGGTGCTATTAATGAACCATTCTTAAAGTCATTCACTGGTCCAATCGTTGAGAAACAAATTAGGGCAATTGAAAAATCCAAAAAGGAACAGAAAAAGGAACAGGATAACGACAATAAGTTAAACAATAGCGAGGAGGAAACAAATTCGATACCCCCAAGTATTACCACGGCTAAAGAGGAAATTCCAACACGTTCAGAGCCTGCAGAATCAATAGCTTATCCTCCATCTCAACAGTCTCAATATATCACAAACTTTTCAGGATTATATGTCGCATTTTGGATGGTTTTAAGTTTGGTTATGATTAAAGGTGTCATTGATTATTACGTGGAACATGATGGTGATTTAATCCATGCTTTGATTCCACATATATTCATCACAAGAAAATTAAAAGTTATTGCCGTGGACGCTAGTATGTATCTAGCAACATACTTTGTTGTATTCGTTCAATGGCTTTGTAAAAAGAACATCATTCAATGGAAATCAACTGGTATTATAGCTATTGCAATTTTTGAATTCTCATTCATGATTTCCTTTTACTATATCACACTTTTTACTGTCGATCTATGGTGGATCTCCAGAATTTTTTTATTTTTACATTCAGTTGTGTTTTTAATGAAGATGCATTCATATTCGTTTTTCAATGGCTATCTTTGGAATATCACTAGAGAATTGAACTTCTCCAAGAATGCCCTAGCTAAACATAAAGAATTGGACAATAAAGAAGTTTTAAAGATATTAGAAAGAAGTAGAGATTTCTGTGAATATGAATTAAATACCCAAACAATAAGTGAAAATCCAGATTTAGAATTCCCAAAAAACATTACTATCTCGAACTATTTTATGTTTACTATGTTCCCAACCGTAGTTTATCAATTAGAATATCCAAGGACTAAGCACATCAGATGGGGTTACGTTTTTGAAAAAATATGTGCTATATTTGGCACCATCTTAGTCTTGATTATAGTAGCACAGATATTTCTAGTACCTCCAATTACCAGGGCCATAGATATGCGTGATTCTGATTGGCCAAATTTTACTATTAGAACAATAGAATGGTTTTATTTAGCAGCTGAAATTGATCCTGCTCTAACAGTTATTTATATATTAACCTTCTATTTAATTTGGGATGCCATATTGAATTGTTTCGCCGAGTTAACAAGGTTCGCTGATAGATATTTCTATGGTGATTGGTGGAATTGTGTTTCATGGACTGAATTTGCAAGAATTTGGAATGTACCAGTTCATAAGTTTTTATTAAGACATGTTTACCACAGTGCAATGAACAATTGGAAATTAACGAAACTTCAAGCAACACTATTTACGTTCCTGCTAAGTTCGGTATTTCACGAAGCTGCCATGTATGTTATCTTTAAGAGATTCAGACCATATTTATTCTTGTTCCAAATGGCACAATTACCAATGGCATTAACAAGTTCCCTAAAGTTTTTCAAAGACAGACCCCTTCTAACAAATGTCTTATTTTGGGGTGGCGTTTGTTCAGGTCCATGTGTTATTTTATCCTTATACGTCATGTACTAGAGTATTTGGGTTCAAACCCACTCTTTTCTTGGTTGAGGGGGCTTTCTAATACTAATTTTTATCATATTGAATTCTTTCTACGTACTTTTAAATACTTTTGAAATAAATTTATATTGATATTTTTTCCAATTTTATAAAATACTAAAAAGAGAGAAAAAAGTAGGATTTACAGAGAATTAAGAAAGGCAATAGTAACTAAGAATGTGCATTATCCCATCAATTTTCGATAATATGGCATTTAGATAAAAAAATGTATGCATGTGTTTTAAATCATACATATCATGAAATACTATAAAGGTTTATATAAATTATTTTTCATCGCTAAGAACCGATGAGCTTTAAAAAAAATTTTTGCTTACAAATTTAGTAACTGTATAATTTATAATGGAAATTTCAACAAAATAATACAAATAGCCGAACAGTTTAACGAATATATATACTTCTCAATAAAATGAATATCTGGATAGCAGCAAGTGATGGTCGAACTGACATAGTGGAAAAGTTTATCAACGAAAATCCATCCCTCTCAGCCAACTCAAAGGATCCCAACGGGTACACTGCAATTCATGCAGCCGCAGCATATGGCCATATCAGTTTGTTACAGTTACTTATTCAAAAATATAATGGTGATATTAACATCAGAGACTCTGATGGCGATACACCATTGCATCATTGTGAGGACGTGAATGTTGCAAAAGTTATCGTGGAGGAACTTGGTGCGGATATTAACTTAACTAACGGAGAGGGAAAAACTGCCCTACAGGTGTTTGAAGAGGACAGTGAGTTTCCAGAATTAATTACCTACATGAAATTAAAGAGTGGGATGACGGTGGAACAAGATAGTTCAGGAATTGATCAGAATGCCATGGCACAATTTAAGGATAGCATCCGCTACACTTTGGAGAATGAACCGGATGCAGATTTAGATGAAGAATCACTAGCCCGTAGGAAGAGATTAGAGGAGATAATCCAAGGCGATAATGCAGAGCAGGAGCTAGAAGTTTACATTAGAGAAATGGTTAGATCGCAATTGTTGTCTGGTGAGAACAGTAACAATACTGAAATTGAAAAAGAACAAGATTTAAAACGTAGAAGGTAAGAGAACCAACATTAGTTACTCTTGTAATATAGTAGATACATATATATAGTATAGAATAGAATTCAGTATTGCTTTGATTACGTTAACCGGTGCTTTCCGGGTAAATTTCAAAATTTCTTCCAAAAGTTTTCACTTTTCAGTCGAAAAGAAAACGAAAAGAAAACAGTGCGAGAGGAAGTGGTTCAAGTGAAAATGACATTATAAGGAGAACACAACACACCCCAGGAGTTTATTTTAACTGTGCATTGCAATTACAGAGGAGAAGCCCAACAACTTACATATCACTATATTACTTTTTACTATGGACGTGATTCTTAAGCCATTGTCGGGGTTCATTGAATCCATTAATAACTTGAATGCCAACTATACCAAGTTAACCTATGACGAACAAGTAGCCATGACTACTTTTGAAAGAATCAAGGCCTACAATTGGACATTCGAATTATATGGGTTAGGATTAGTCTTCGCTGTATTTGTTGTTTACAAGGTCGGTTACGCAATGAATGTGTCTCGTGCTGATACATTGTTTAATTCATTACATGAATTTTTGAGAAATGATTTGAAGTTTGCTCGTGTTGGATTAGCTTCTACTAAGCCTGGTCAAAAATTATATTTAAACCAGCACTTATACACTTGGTTAACTAGTTTTGCTACTGGTCGTTCTGCTATCGAAAGTATCTATATCAGAGCACATTTGCTTCCACGTAACAACCCCATTTCTTTAATCATGGAATTTTTAGTTGGTTGGTATTTTCCAAGTTTATCATTAGAGAGCATGAAAGAATTCTGCGAAATCGTTATTAAACCAAATGGTGTCTATGTTGCAAGCGATGCTTCAAATGCCAATAACAACGCCAAGGAAATCTTATCACATTTCAATTTTATCTTTTCGATCGTTAACAAGAATGTCATGAACAAATCACGTAACGACAATTATTTCCTATCATTGACAACTACTACTGAAAATGAAATATTACCAAATGAATATGTTTTTATGTCTGAATTTAACCAATTAAACAACTTTGTTGGACAATTCGGAAACCAGGCAGCCTTGAATAATATTTTAAAGAAATCAGTTAATTTCTTGGATTTCATTAGTTTCACAGATTTACCAGCTGAAAAACCTTACAACGAAAAATCATGGAGAGCTACAAAAGAAGCTCGTTGTGTTATCCGTACTCAAATTCCTACATCTAAAACTGAATTAGAATTATTAAAGAGTATTATCTCCGCTGTTGTTGAAATATATGACAACATGACTCATTCTTTAGTTCAAAAATCTGGTACAGCTTATATCACCAATGATATTTTAAAGAAAGCTAACAACATGCGTGCTACAGAATTACAGAAAATCATTAAAGAAGTCGAACAAGCTGAATTGGAGAGAAACTTAGAAGAAAGAAAAGATGCTGAAAAAGAAAAGAAGCGTAAATTAAGAAGAGCTGGTGAATTAGATAAGATTGACATGAAAATGAAGGAAAAAAGAGAAAGACGTCAAAAGAACAAACAAAGAACGAGATTAACTTAAAAAGGATACCCTGTGTCAAATATTATATCTTTTTATCAAAATTTTATGTACTACTCTAACTTGTGTAACCCATCTAGTCTTATTTCATGATTCAAGACACATATATATAGATATATAGGTTAATACACATTTATATTACGTTATTATTAGTATTGCGCTGCTCGAATGTAAACAATACAATTTGTACGTTGAAAAAAAAATATTGAAGCGAAAAATGAAAAACATGAAAAGTACGAAAAAGTCGTAAATAAAAACACCAACAACATTGAAATTCTAGTATATAGAAATAACAGTTACTAGCAGAAAGGAACCAAAAGCAACCTAGTTTGATAAATCTATCTATCTCTATGTCAAAAACTGCTAATACAAAGAGTTCTGTAAGAACAAAACTTTCTGGTACCAATCCAAACGTTGCTTCTGTTTCTGCTTCTGTAACAGCTGGAAGGACGACAGCTATCCAACCTAATGCTACAGAAGTTCAGCAAACAAATCCAATCCCAACCACTCATCCTAGTGACTCATATATTCCAGTCCAATTAAGCAACCTAATCCCAGAATTAAATTCTTACCAACAACTGTTAGAAGCTGAGAAAAAACTTGACATATATTTAGCTAGAAAGAAAATTGATCTTTTCCAAAGTGTTTCCCAATGGAACAGCTCAAAACAAGTACACAGCTCATTCAGTCATTACAATAAGGATCAAATAAAATATTTACGTATCTTTATCTCCAATATATCAGAAAACCAACCGTGGCAGGACCCTTCACAGAACCTTTCAAATGGTTCTTGGACAATGAGGATTGAAGGTAGGCTATTAGATTCTCAAAAAGCCGAGGATCCAACAAGGCCTAAATTCAGTTCATTTATACAAGACATTGCTGTTGATTTCAAGGATCCCAATAGTATGAATCAAAAAGAAAAGAATGGGACTAGTAATAACAACAGAGAAAATTCTTTTGAATCTTCAGAATCTGAAAGTCAAACTCCAGGCGGTTTAGCGTTACCTTTACAAATTCCGAGTTCAAGCATTGCTATAACACAACAACAACAGCAACAGCCTAATCAAGAAGAGACACAAAAACTTGACAAAAATTCAACTGGTAATATAATCGATGCTGTTGAATGGCATTATGATCCCAAAAATCCTGTGGATTTTGATGGATTAGATATTAGAAGACCTGGCACTGAAAACGTTGATTGCTCCATCACTATTCAATTAAAGGGATTTACTGGAAACAATTTAGAATATTCTCCGGAGCTATCTCTGATTATCGGTAAATCCAAAGGTTCTTTACATGATGCAGTTTATTCATTATACAAATATATTTTGCTAAACAATCTTTTGACTAACGATGAAACAAACTTAAATACTTCAACAAACACCTCTTCTAATAATACGAACGGTGAAAAAACAATGGTTCAATTAGATAACTTCCTGATAAATTTATTGCCGGAAAAGTATACCAATGAGGGTGAAAGACCCAAGACACTAAAACTTGCAGAAATTATTCCTTTAGTGAATTTGCACATTTCGCCAATTAGACCAATTAATGTCGATTACACAATCAGGGTAGACAAGGCTTCAACTTATGGTGAATTGGTCTTTGATGTTGAAGTACCTGACTTATCCCAGTTATCTTCATCTGATCAGTCAGGATCACCAACATACCATGATGAATTCGGTATAGAAAGTTTAAAATTATTATCAGAGTTAGATCAGTTAAATAACAGTTTGAAACCCAAGCTACAAGATCTGGATAAACAAACAAATAACCTACAGTTACAATTAAACTCAAGTGCCAACAAGTATGCCTTTTTCGATAAATTAGGCAAGAATCCCGTCCCTGTGCTACAAGAATACATGGCCAGCTCCTCCAATGCCTTGAAAGTATTGTCTGGTGATGAAGGGTTTAATGAAGATACTGTCAGAAGAGCTCAATTCTATAAAGATAATGAAGGTATATTATTTGAGAATTTAGGTGTCCTTTTAGCAAATGGCAGAATATAGACTTAACACGGGAATGGAAATATCTAATAATTTATCTATCGTCAACATGACTAACAAACAGACTTGTGTTATATAAAAATGAATCCATTACTACATATGGCTAAATAACTATATAATCCTATATATATTGCTATTTACAACCCAGTAAATATAGTAATATTTTTACTTTGTCCAAAATATTTGTTTATAATACTTCTCTCTACATTAGAGATACTATGATCGTTAAGAACGATGTTGACTCATGATATATTTTCTCAAAATTTGCCAATTCCGGACGAGACAAAAAAGCGCACAATGTATGACTGACTATGAACAAAATTTGCTTGTTCATTCAAGAGTATTAGAGAAATATATAGCAAAATCTCTAATTGTAGTTCACATGCACAATATATATATAAGTTTACAAACTTAAATTGTCAAATATTTGTTTAATTTACTAAGTTAATACAGTACATATACAAAATCGTCAACCTTTTTGTGTTACACCAATAGAAAAATGTCATCTGCATCTCAAGTTTATAGATCTACTAGATCTGCTGAAAAGGAAACCAAATCATTCGAAGAAGCTGTTATTCAAGGTTTAGCTACTGATGGCGGTTTATTTATTCCACCAGCAATTCCACAGGTATCTGAAGAGACTTTGTTTAACAAATGGTCAAAGTTATCTTTCCAAGAATTAGCGTATGAAATCATGAGGCTATATATTGCTTCTGAAGAAATCCCGAATTCTGATTTAAAAAGATTGATTGACAACTCTTACTCAACATTCCGTTCCTCTGATGTTACTCCTTTGGTTAAAAACATCACTGGTAATAAAGAAAACCTACATATCCTTGAATTATTCCATGGTCCAACTTATGCTTTCAAGGATGTCGCTTTACAATTTGTCGGAAATCTATTCGAGTATTTTTTGCAAAGAACTAACAAGGACTTACCAGAAGGTCAAAAGAAACAAATCACTGTTGTTGGCGCCACCTCTGGTGATACTGGTTCTGCAGCAATTTACGGTTTAAGGGGCAAGAAAGATGTTTCCGTTTTCATCTTATATCCAACCGGTAGAATCTCTCCAATTCAAGAGGAACAAATGACTACTGTCCCAGACAAAAACGTTCAAACCTTATCCGTGAAAGGTACTTTCGATAACTGTCAGGATATTGTCAAAGCCATATTTGGTGACAAAGACTTTAACTCAAGACATAACGTCGGTGCTGTTAATTCTATTAATTGGGCTAGAATTTTAGCCCAAATTACTTATTATTTCTACTCTTATTTCAAGGCTACCAATGGTAGGAAGGATAAAGTTAAGTTTGTTGTTCCAAGTGGTAACTTTGGTGACATCTTAGCAGGCTATTTTGCTAAAAAAATGGGTCTACCAGTTGAAAAATTAGTAATTGCAACTAATGAAAACGATATTTTGGATAGATTCTTAAAGTCAGGTACTTATGAGAGATCCGACAGTGTTGCTGCAACTTTATCTCCTGCAATGGATATTTTAATCTCTTCAAATTTCGAAAGATTATTGTGGTACTTAGCTAGAGAAAACTTAGCCTCTAACGATGATTTGAAAGCTGGTTCAATTGTTAACAATTGGTTCCTAGAATTAAAGACACAAGGCAAATTCCAAGTTGACCAAAAAGTAATAGATGGTGCATTAAAAGATTTTGATTCTGAAAGAGTCTCAAATGAACAAACTACTGAAACTATAAAGAAAATGTACGAAATTTCTGAAAACCCAAAGAAATATATATTGGATCCGCACACTGCAGTTGGTGTCTGTGCTGCTGAAAGATTAATTGCTACAGATAACGATAATTCAATCAACTATATTACCTTATCAACTGCTCATCCAGCTAAGTTCGCCGATGCTGTAAACAATGCATTAGCTTCATTCCCTGGGTATTCTTTTGAAAAGGATGTATTACCAGCTGAATTAAAAAAATTATCAACTTTGAGTAAAAGGTTGAAATTTATTGAAAAAGCTGATGTCGAATTAGTAAAGGCTGCTATTGATGAAGAGTTATCCAAAATGAAATTATAAGTTATTACAAGATTCGACCCATTATGAAGTATTTTTTTACTATAGCAAATTATATATATACATACATATATATTCAATCATAACAATAACAAATTAATATAATTTAATATACCAAACTTATGAAGCCTAATATAAAGAATGTAACTTATTAAGTAATTACTTGCTCTCCTCCTTTGGAATCAAACCAACTTTACCACTGTCATCAATTTTAACTTCATATCCAGCTTCAGATAAGGTTTGGTCATCAACAGCTCTCTTGGCTTCCAAGTTCGCTACAAATTGTTGATTTTCATCGTTTCCTTCTAGGAGAAATCTTATACAAATAATACTTCTTTCCTTAATAAATGGATCGTTATCATCAATCACACAATTGGATAAGATTAGTTCTAAACCATGCAATTCTCTCATCTTATCTTGAACATTTTTATCTTTAAAGGTTAAATTACCTAATATTTCAACGATCAATAGCTTACATTCAGGAAAATTGGTCGGTTTTATATGAAAATTTTTATAATCAACCCTCTTGTTAATTTTTTCTTTTTCATTAATTACACTTCCAATAGAATCGGTAATTTTAATATCCTTAACCGATCCTGTATTGTCTTTATAAAAATTTATGCGAATTAGATTATCTTGTAACAGGTTTAATAAAGAGATTAATGCTTCTAAACCATTATATGATAAAATGTATTGTTGGACATGTTCATATTGTGATAATGTTGAAAGGATATCTAGCACCATGCTTAGTTTTGGATGCAACGTATCTGCTTTAAGTTCATCGTCTGTTGAATTTTGAAAATATTCGTGCGTGTCACTAGATATACTAGAAAATATTTCAAAACACCATGCCATAATTCCTGTTAATTCAAAGTTACTCCAATTTTCTTTACTTGTACAAACTAGTTGTAGGATCCTTAGGAATTTCAAGAATTTTTCAGCATTGGTTTTTTCAACATGGATCAAATATGGGGAAAATGATTCATGAGTTGCAATTTTGATAAAACATTTCAATAGTATCACATCCATTGGATCTGTTTGACCTACGACACTACCACTTTCACCTTCCCCGCCATCTTCTCTTCTTTGTTGCCTATGCAAATGTGTAAATTCCGTGGTAACTTCATCAACTAAAAAATCATATAATACCAAGTCTTTCTTATCATTTCTAAAGAAATAGTATAAAAAATCATCATTTTGGGTCATATTTAGGAAAAATAATAAAAATGGATATAATAATTCACTTTTTTTTGATGGATGATTTACTGGATATGCTAGATATGTCAGCAAAGGATCAATCATGGTTTTATCAAAGACTACAGAAGTTTTGGTAATATTATGAAGAAAACTTAAAGAAGCAATATACATCGATGTTTCCATATCATCATAAGTAACATTAAAGTTACATATGACAAGAAACAATCTTAATACTGTATTCTGGATCATTAAATCCTGAGGAATATCCTGGTTACTAACAGACAAATTTCTCATCAATAGTAATATACCTCTCACTGTTCTCAGATACCAAAATATATATTCTTCATCCTCTAATTTTAAGATCTTCTCAATAATACAACCTTCCAAATCAGTTTTTAATTGTTTCCAAACAGTAAATGATGATCCTAATTCATCTCTATATTGTTTGTCTTCTGCTGTTCTTATAACTAACGGATTCAAATCCTTTAGAACGTTCTGGTATAAATCCAACGATTGTGGACATCCTTCCAAAACTTTTCCAAGCTGGTTAATTATAGTAAGCTCTGCAGTTAGCATCTCCTTAGTGTAACTGTATATTTCAAAGATAATTTTTCAACTTTAAGTTTTGAGTTGTACTGTTCAAATTAGATTGCTGAAGATTTTTCATCATCTATTATTCCAATTATATTTTAAAGGGAATAAAAAAATACAAGCTCATCGTAAAACAAAAAAAAAGAAAACATTGTAAAATCTTAATATATTTATATTTTCTAATTTAACCCTTATTTTGTGGTATCTATATGAGTACTTATACATGTTGTTAGTAACAATGATGCGTCTGTTGTTGTATAGATAAAACTATATGCTATTATACAAGATACTCTATTTAAATAAGTTCGTCGTCCGATTCTTCTTCTGCCTCACCTAAAGGCATTTTATTATCTTTATTAGTAAATCCGACCCACCCTTCTTCATCATCAGATTCTAACACAACATCTTCCTCTTCCTCTTCTTCAATATCACCGTCTTGCATTTCATCATTATCATCGTCTTGTGGGAGTAATGATCCATTAGTCGATGTCAAAAACCTATAAGAATATTCATTATCACGGCTCACAGTTACAACATCCTTAGCCACTCTACCTATGAATCTTTGAATCGATCTAACTGCAGTGCTGAAGTTATGTTTATGAGAATTCATATAGCTACCATGTGATGATAAAAGTGACTTTATCCATATTAGGTTAAATTCTATGTGCTGGGATTCCATAGCAAAATTACCAATAAATAATAGAATTCGGTTTAAATAAACTGTTGGTAAATTATTCGACACTAAAGAAATTTCGGAAATCGGTATATTTTCATAAATTTTGTTTATTAGGTATTTTTCATTCAATCTAAAGGACATAACAAGAGCATTTAGATATTCCTTTTCTGCTAGAGCGTCCAAAGTAGACTCTGGAGTTACATCGACGTCTAAATCGAATGGATCGAATACGAGTGAGTCATCCACGGAATATATCAATAAACCTTCGGTGGAAGCAGCCGCAAAAGCAGATGCTGTTGGAGAAAATTGAATAGAAGTAACTCTGATTTCTGGTTTCACTCTTCTTGTTGATAGATCACCACCTCTTTTTGATCCAGGTAAGGTGTTATCAATACGGTCCTCTAAATCAGAGTTTTCACCATCGTCATCAATTAAATCCAGTGAGCCAGCTTCAGTCATTTTACCACTATTTAAAAATTCCAGAGTACCATTCAAAGTCATATTTCTGGATACAATAAATCTCCTCAACAAGACTTCATTTGGAATGTCATATAAACAGATGGAGTTATTATTTCCACCCGCAACAATAGCCATTCCATCAAAACTATAATTAATTGTTGTGAAAAATTTGGATCTTTCAGAATTTTTTGAGGTAAATCTATCCTCCAAGTGTCTACCAGAAATGATATCTCTCCTACAGTCAATATTACCGACCTGCTTACCAGCTTCGATATCAAAAATTGAAATTTGACCTTTTAATGTTGAAGCCGCAACTTGTTTACCGTCTGGTCTAATAGACAGAGCTAGTACATCAGAATATACTTCTATCGGTTCTACTTGCTGAGATCTACCAAAGATGGACCAAATTCTAATCGTCTTATCCCAAGATGCAGAGGCAAGAACACTATTTTCTTGACTAAACGATAAACATGAAACCGGGCCTTCATGACCAGACAGAGTGTCCAATAGTTGACCAGTTTGAACAGACCAAACATGGATATCGAAACTATCCACTGATCCAGCACAAACAACTTCTCCTGATGGATCTACAGCTAAAGAGTTGAATTGAATTCTTTCTGCTGCAGTAAATACTCTAAAATTACGATATCTTATCAAATCCCACGCTCTAACGGTCCCGTCTAATGATGATGAAAATAAAATCTGACCCTTTTTAGCAAATTGAACTTGTGTGACAGATGATGTATGCTCATCGAATGTAGCTAAACAAAAACCAGAAACAACATCCCAAATTTTAATCTTCCCATCGTCAGATGCAGTGACGACACGTGATCCATCAGGAGAATATGTCAAACTGTTTGTAGAATCAAAATGGCCCTGTTGCTTTAAAATATATGATTCTGACTGCCATTCATAGACTAGCAATTGACCCAATTTACTTGAACCAAATGCTAACCACTCACCTGAATCATTTATCGAGACAGTATTAACGGGGTTCTTACCCATTGATAATTGTTGTATTAAGGTGAAGTGTGGTAATTCATATAAACGGAATTCACCATTAGTGAAACCAACGACTAACATATTTGATTTTGAATGGAAAGTAACACATTTAACTTTAGCTTGGTTAGCATAAAAAAAATGCTTTTGAGCAATTCTCCAATTATATTTGGAAATATCAATTTCTTCTTCCTCTTCTTCTTCATCTTCTTCAGTAGGCTTTGAAGAGAATTCCCATTCGAATAAAGCACCATCTTTACTTACAGTATAAATTTTTTCTTGGTCTGCATTGAAGAATGCACCCATAACATAATCTCTATGTCCAGCAAAAGTGGTTGAGGCCAAATCTTTTTCTTCAGAATCTATTGACCATATTTTTGCAGTTAAATCCTTGGATGTAGAAATAATAAATCTTGAATCCTGGGCCCAAGTCAACGATAAAATATCTTGGAAATGACCTGCATGTACTGTATAACGAACGAATGGCGCGAATTGTCTATCTTGATTAACTTCTGGCGTTTTCCATATTTCTAGAAACCTACCTTTAGCTAAAGCAAATAATTTTCCATCAGGACTAAATTTTATTTGGTTACATCTTTCTTTAAAGTTGAAGTGATGCAAAACATTTCTTGATTTGAAATTAACTAGGATAGCACGACCATCATCGTCGGCTGATAACAAAAGTGTTCTTTGCTTATTCAAATCAAACGTCGCAATATTCTTTCTGTGTTCATATTCGAATGTAAATGATTTGTTGTTAATTAAATCAAATACAGAAACTCTATTACCCACAGGAGATAATAATTGTTTTCCATCATGGGAGAATATTATGTTACCTTGTCTGTATACAGTACCTAACAGGTTGGAAAATTTGAAATCAGATTTCATATTAATGCCTATATAACTGAAACTTGTTCCTTGAGACTTGATTTAGTTGTGTTTGAATATAAGAACACACTATATATTAGTATATATGTGCATATATGTAAGCTTTAACTATCTTAACAAATTCTCTCTGTTTAATCTTTCATTGTGAAAATTTCATTTGAGATGCTCATCGCACAGAAAAAGAAAATTTTCAAAAAGGTGAAAAATTTCAGTCGCTTAATACGAGGTGAATAGATCATATAGTATTATCATAGACAGTACTGATATATGGTGATATTCACAGTGGAGGTAGCCTTACTAATATATTATATCTATATATATATATATATATATATATATTCTTGAACATCTATTGGAAACCAGCCCTGATCACAGCTTCCCTGGCAGTGGAGTTTATGTGTTTAAATCGGTCAGGCCCTATATGTGCACCACCAAACCAACGAACAACTACAACTATTACATTCCATACATCCATGATAGTAATTAGATGTAGCATACGAGATCCTGCTGCAGTTTCTCCATCGTCGTCTGAATCTTGAAAAGTGATTGTGTGATTCTTGTTAGCATTTTCTTGTATAGTTTTAATCCTCCATGCTGTCATAACATGATTAGCCTTTCTTATCTTAGTATCTGTCTTTAATCGTTCTAGTTTTGAAAACGCATCCTCTTCAGAATTTGCATGTACTGCAAATGCCATAAATGTAGAACCACGGTCTGTTATAGGATCCGAAGCAACCCATCCTTCAAATGGATCAGTAGGAACCATTTCTTTTGTATCGATTTCAGAACCATTATCGGCTTCCATATCTTCACCCATATATAGAATACCATCCAACTCTGTAAGAAAGTCAAAAAGGCATACTGATTCCTTATGGAACACCGAATCTATGACTTCTTGAAAAAGATGTTTTAAGTATTTTGCATCATAAAGGTTGTATTTAGTATTTGTTTTGGAGACAGTTACATCCAGCAAATGCGGAGGTTCCTCTGAGGGGTAAGTTGGTTGGAATGATATCCTTATTGCTATATGTTCATGCTGTGGTACTTTTATAGTCACTATACTAGAATCATCTAAGTTCCTTTCTAAATTATCAGGATATATAGCCTCAATTGTTTCTAATTCTTCAAGCAATTGATCATGGTTTGAATCCATTTTAAATGAGGCACAGATAGTCTTAATGAAGAACGTATAATTAAAGATATAATTATTCTTTTTTTTATTGAATGAACTGTTTTCAGAACACATAATGCAATACAATTGAAATGCCATTTTTTATTGTTTTTTTTCTTCATTGTATATACAAAACCCTTGTAAGGAGAAGAAGAAGCAGAGGTGAATATTTTAAAAGAACAGAACAGAACAGAAAATTGATAATATAAATTAGAGGACGTTCATTATAGAAGATTGTGCTACTGATAATACTCAGTGACGAATTAAAATGTCGTTTGATAAATATAAAATCGATGGGAATAAATATTTTCAACAAGGCGACTATAACAATGCTATTCGATGCTATGATGAATGTATTTTAGTGGAACCTGAGAATCCAATTGCTTATAGTAACAAGGCCATGTCGCTGATAAAATTAGGTGACAATGAAAAAGCTATACGAGTTTGTAATTTGGCTCTAACAAAGATAGATTTGGGTAGTCTAGCTCACAGTAGCATTCAAAAGAAAATAGAATATAGATTAAATTTAGCAAAAGAATCACTCAAGAAAAATGATAATTATGGAGGTGAGATTTTAGAAAATATTGTAATTAATGAAGTAGATATACTCCCTACTGAATTTTCCAGGTTATAGAGTGACCAAGTAATGTAGGAAATGATTTTCGAAACTATAAACACAAGTTGTGTTTAGTAAAGATAAGTCAAATTACACAATACAAGAACATTTTAATTTATTTTTGAATTATCAGGTGAAAAACTATAACAAATGATACCCTCACTTCAAAATTTGGTTATATTGTAATTCCACTGGTTCGAGGTGATATTATTAAATATGAATTCAAACGAGGCTATTATCCTTGTCTCTACTAGAATCATTATTTAAGTTGTACTTCTATTTCTCAAGCATTAAGAATTGTTTAAAAACAATCCTATATATTACACATATCACCTGGTCCTTAAACGATGCTTTATAGTTTATAAGTTTGAATATGTATGCACTTGTCTCAAATTGATATTTATTGTTTTCAAGAAGTAGTACCAAATGTGACACGCAAATCTGTGAATTATTTATTTAGTAATCATTAATTATACATTTCATATTATATAATATTAGAAAGCACTGAATCGGAACTTAGATTATATTTTCAAGTCTAATTAGAATGTAAGTTTTATTTGTTAATTTTAATTTGATTAAAATTAAAAGTATAGATATAATGGTAATTGTTGAAACCTAAGAATTTCAAAGTTTGTTTACACACCAAAGTTCACAATTAAGTAATATTAGTTCATTGCATAGAAGTATGAAAGTTAAAATTAATTTACTTAACCGATAGATATATGCGCTTAAAGCTGCCATTTTCTCTCAGGAATTATAGTTTACTAAGAATAATAATGTATGACATATAATCAGGTTAATATACATTTAAGAATACTAACTATATAATAATCTAGAAAAACATGTACATCAATAAACAACTCGCAGTGACAAATATATATATTTGATAAAATTTTCAAATATATGAGGACTAATTGACCTTTTATTTTAATACCGTTGATATATATAGATGTAATTTAAAATTGGTTAATTTGAGAGTTACGGCAATATGAATTTGTTGAATTTGTTAAAAATGACACTGCAAGCACAGTATCAACGTGCTATTAACTGTTAAGATTGCAGAGGGTATGTTAATCTCACAGTACTTTTAGAATCCTAAAATAACCTACAATCTCCATCCAACAAGGCGTCCTTCCTTTATATATATATACATGGCATATTTTATTTACATATCTTTGAAATAGAATATAGTTGTTTCAGAGTAACGCGAAAACATTATTAAATTTTATAAATATCAAACGCGTTACAGGTGGAATTTCTAAAAAACAAACAAAAAAAACTTATATATTGAGGTGATATGATTTAATTTTTTACATACATAGTTTTCTATTGAAGGTGAACCTATAAAATTGATACATTCCCAGAGTGTCAAATTGAGGAACGAGTTAATAGACACTCACTAATCAAAACTCTTTATTATTATTTTTACAATTTAGCATTGTTCTGTTGTCGTTAACATATCCTATGATGGATATAAACCATATACAGAAAAAGAGACCAGTGTCATTAACGACCTTACTAAATGGTAATACAAAGAAAAAGAATAAGGTCGATGGTACTCCAGATATAATTTCCCCTTTTGTAACCAAGGGGAGTAAGAAAGAAGATATTGAAATTAACGACAACATTGATACTACTGAATCAATAGATTTAATAAGCAACAAAAAAAATATAAGTTCTTCCTTCCCTTTAAGATATGAAACGAAGCATATACAACCTGTGGGAGAAACTGTTAAATCACAATCAGTAAAAAGTTTTCTCATGAAAACAAAACAAAAAGAGAAAGTAAAAGAAAACCAGCATATTGTAATATCATTAGAAGATGATGAAGATGACAAAATATCAAAAGCCATAGACAGTATTAAGATAATTTCAGAGACGACAAATCCTGAAAAAGATCCATTTATAATACAATCTAAAACAGTTGCTGACCCACCAAATGTAAAACGGACAAAACTACAGGATCTATTTTCCAACTTCTCCAAAGGTGTTGCAAGTAAAGCTAACAATGAACCTTTGAAAAGGATGAAAAGCATTTCAAAATTGAAAATTTTAGAGACACCATTACCTAAAGTTCAATTAACAGAACCAAATGATATACCTAACACACAAAATGTAGTATTACCACTAACCAAAAAGTCATTTTTCCTTTCGAGAATACCATACATATTTGAACCAGAAGAATATGCAGAATTAAACCATAATCCTGATAAACCGGATAACTCAACAACAATAGAATATAACATCAAGCACACACAATACACCTCAACATGGCCTGAATTATTCAGACCAAACAAAATTTCGGAAGTAATGCTAGAGACAAAATTAAAAAATGAAGTATTTGAATGGATAAAAGGTTCCATTGAAAGATTGAAAAGACCCACAGCAAGAAATAAGTTACTTAAATCCTATAAACAGGAATTTAATGAAATGGATGATTTTATCGTTCCTGATGATGATTATGAGGTCAATGAAAATAGAGATAATGGGAATCTCGAGGAATTTGTACCTTTAATGATATTGCATGGTTCTGGGATTGGTAAGAATACATTAGTTTCAACTGTTATGAATAGTTTAAATGGACAAGTGTACGAAATAAATACATCACAAAACAGAGGAAAGAAGGATATACATGGAATGTTGATGGAATATTGTACAAATTATTATGTGAAGGATAAAGGCGTCAGTGGAGTTGTGTTGATTAATGATGTCGATATTTTATTTAAACAGCACGATAAGGGGTTTTGGCAAACCGTGGAGAAGGTTCTGTTGAAATCAAGGAAGCCGATTATTCTGACCTGTAAAGACTTAAAATACATTCCGAAAAATCTTATTGATATATGTAGTACTGAAAAATCATTTTTCAATGTTAAACGAGTTGTAACTAAAACAGTCTTAGCCTTTGTACAAAGATATTGTGGAATAATTGGGTTACAATTAGACAAATCTATATTGGAAATGATTATTATTAAAAATAATAACGATATCAGAAAATGTTTAGTAGAATTACAGTTTTGGTTCTGTAATGGTAATAAAATAAAAACGCATTCTTCTGAACAAGGGTCTTTATTAGCTATCGAGGACATACACCAATTAAGCGAAACAATTGATTTAAATTCATATTCAGATATTATACATTCGAATACATACCTCAGATCTTCAGTATTACGAGATATGGATACTACACTAATGAGTTATCAAACAATACAGAACATTTCTCCAGAAGGCGACGATCAAGCAAGGTGGGACTTTGATTATATGATTGATTATAGAATACACCTATTTGATGAATTAAATACATCATTATTACCATTTGAACCTGATATAGCAGAATACTTGAGAATGCAACTATTTGAAAGATATGAGTATTTTAAAAGAGGAAAATATGATTATCAGTTAAAATATAACAAAATGAAAAATGCGTCTACAACATACTTAGCGAGTAGAATTAAAATAAATTCATTCAATGGTACTAATACCATGCAAAGGAAGACAAGAAATTCTAGAAAGATACGGGAAGTATTGGAAAGATTTCAGGGCAATTATAACGAACCAGATGAAACAGACGAACATGTTTTATATGATTTTGCATGCACTGAAAAAAGACACATTATCGAAGAATTAAATCCATATATTTTAGAGATTGCAAAGCATGAATATAAAATGAAAATGATAAATAAACAGATCTTTTTATGTGGTATTAAAGATGTCCCGGAGCACCAACATACAGAAGTAATTAAGCATTTAACACTAGAAGAGATATTCAAGCCAGTATGGTTCCATGGGGATCCAAAAGCTGTACTTAACGCATGGAACCAACATGGACATTAATGCATAAGCTTATATACAGATACACACATACACAACTATAATAAATATTTCACTATTTAAAATTATTTTTTTCAGGGTTTCAAATCGGGATGAACCAAGCCGAACGATTTATCAATTAGGGAAAAAATGAAAATTAACCTCGAAGTTTAATTGAAGACTTGTTCAAATTCAGATGAAAAATTATAAACTTACCTTCAATTTTAACAGCAAAAAGAAAAAAATTTGTATAATATAAATTTCTAACAAGTTTGCGATACATTACATTTATTTATCCAAGATGTCAGAAGAAGTATGCATTGAAAATCCAGAAACATTAAAAGTTGAGTTGAACCCAGACATTAACCCAATTAAACACAAGATAAATATTATTAATGATGTTCTGATACCTACATCAAACGATCAATTCTCTGCTCTGTTATTACTTAACCAAAATATTGATATTCCTTTTCCACTGTTTCAAAAACTATGGGAGTCGCACACTGTAAGAGTTTGTGCTGATGGTGGTGCTGTCCGATTATATGAATTCACGAAGAAACATGGAGGTGAATATGAAGTCAAGAAATATTTACCAGATTATATTGTTGGTGATTTAGATTCCCTTACCTCTGAGGTGAGACTGTTTTATGAAGAGCACGGTGTTGTTGTGATTAAGCAAGAAACACAATATTCAACTGATTTTACCAAATGTGTTAATTTGATATCATTGCATTTTTATTCGAGGAAATTTACAAATATCATTAGAGAATCGCAGACTATTGAAAACAATGGTATCGAATTAGAGAAAGGGATTCATGAATTATACGAAGAATTAATGAAAATAGAACATAATTTCAAGCAAATAAATTTGCTTACACTATGTGGAATTGGAGGTAGATTTGACCAGACAATAAGTTCGATTACGCAATTATACACACTACAGAATACGGACCCATATATTAAACTATACCACCTTAGTAAAACTGATATTATATTTCTAATTTCAAATGGAGGTGCTCTTATTGAATATGATAACCTAAATTTCAAAACTAATTGTATTGGAAACTGTGGGCTATTACCAATGGGTGAACCTACTGAAATCATCGAAACTAAAGGTCTAAAGTGGGATGTTAAAAATTGGCCTACGAGCATTTGTTCCGGAAGGGTTAGTACTAACAATAGATTTGTTGGGACTGATAAATGCTATATACATGTTAAAGACAGTATTGTACTAAATGTTGAAGTGTTTATTAATAAATTGAACGAGTATATTTAAGATGACTATAAAGATAAAATATTCATTTTTATGGATGTATCTTCAATTTGTATAGCGTATACAGCTTTTAATGTAATTGCACTTTTGTTTGTGAAAAAGATTTATAATATTTACAAAATTAATAATATAAGCAAAAGTAAGTTATATTATTATACTTCAAATATTATATACATCGAGGTAATTGATTTTACATTCTTGCATTTATTTATCTGAGTATTATAGAAAACTTTTATATGAAAAATAAAACAATAGCGATTTAAAATCATGTATATATACAAATTTTAGTCTTCAGCATAGATTACTTCAATTTGTTGAATTGATCAACAAGGGCTTGTCCTAAGAAACCTGGAGATTCTACGACTTCTACACCAATATCTCTTAATGCTTTCTTTTTTGATTCAGCGTCAGTACCCGAACCTTCAACAATAGCACCAGAGTGACCCATTCTAACACCCTTCATTTGACCAGCAACAGTACCTGCAATAAAGGAGGCAACAGGCAATGGCTTTTCTCTAGTCATATTGTATTCCTTTAGGAATTGAGCAGCTTCAATTTCAGATTTACCACCAATTTCACCTAACATAATGATACCTTCAGTTTCTGGGGAATCGTTCAAGAATAATTTCAATGTGTCAATGAAGTCAGTACCGGGGAAAGCATCACCACCCATTCCAATGACTAGAGATTGACCTAAACCATGAGTAGTAGTCTGTTGAACAGCCTCGTAAGTTAAAGTACCTGATCTTGAAATAATACCAATCTTACCTGGTTTGAAAATGTTGGTTGGCTGAATACCAATTCTGACTCTAGTGTTTGGATTGATAACACCTGGACAGTTTGGACCTACTAATCTTGATTTTGATTGATTTTTCAACATTTCAGAAATGTATAGCATGTCATGTTGTGGAATACCTTCAGTGATACAGACGACTAATGGCATTTCTGCTTCAATAGATTCACGGATAGCCTTGGCCGCAATAGGTGGTGGAACAAAGATAGCACTTGCGTTAGCTTGTGTTTCAGCCATAGCATCTTTGACAGTTGCAAAAACTGGAAGATCTAAATGGCTTTGACCGGCTTTCTTTGGGTTGGTACCCCCGACAACGTTAGTACCATAATCCTTAGATATTTGAGCATGAAATGTGGCTTGTTTACCGGTGAAACCTTGGAAGATAACCTTTGTCTCCTTTGGTAATAGCAAATTCTTTATGGTCTTATCATAAGGAAGAGCACTTTCATGAGTGAAACAACGACGGAAAGTTCTGGATGATACTGATCTTAACATTTTATTTACTGATTGGAATTTGTTGTTGTTTTATGGTTTAATGTTGAATAAATGATACAATTGGAAACGTATTGTTATACAATGGTGGTAATTGTTAGAACAGATGTAATTTATAGTCTAAGTACAGTGTATAGAATGTAGTCAATTGTTCTTCGACGTCGTTAACTCTTTATAAAGGTTGTTGCATTCACAATAAAACTCCAAAAGACAGCCAAACAATCCCTCCTTCTTTTTATATTTATTTTGTCGGACTGTGAACAAAACGCGGGGAACTGTGAACTTCTCCAAAACGACAACAATAACCCGAGCTCGGTATTTCCTTTTACAGAAATACTTCCCTAAAACGCGTTTTATCGTTTTTCACGATTGTAACACATGTGCTTTATTAAAAGGAGGCACTTCCAAAAATTTATTAAGAGTGCTTCCTCTAAAAAATTAAAATCATTTGTTACGGTAGAGCAGGGTAAGAATGCTTGTATTTTTGTTATGAGTTTTTTGGTTGTTTTGGATTCTTAAACTAGGCAATTGGCAGATGGATCAAGTAGAGGTTACTAGAAAGTGTTGGGCGATTGAATGATTGCCTGTTTGATTGAGGGAAGCTACGTAAGAAGAAGGGATAATTACACGACAGTATACTATTTAATTTGTGGAATTGTATTTATATAATTCTTTAACAAATTGATAAGTGAACTAAGAAATACTACAATGGTAACGGAGACCCCAGAATCCAGTATGATTTATGAAGATCCTGTTGATATTCCGTTGGATGAGGATGAAGATGATGGTTCAGAGAATCAAATGGAGTCATCAAGTGAGGAAATTAAGAATAATAGTCAGAAAGAGCTGAAAGGTAAAAATGAATCTGATGACGATATAGATGTAGATGCAGATGATGATGAGAATGACGATGACGATGACGATGACGAAGACGAAGACGATAATAATGACTCAAATTTGAGCAGTGAACGTGATGTTGAACCCTTACATCAGAATCATCATATTATGGCGAATAACCCAATTTCAAGAAGTACCACGGCAACCCCGTTAAGTCAAGTAACACCATCGATACATACTGTTGATAATTCCGAAAATTCAGAAATAAATGAAAATGATGATGATGAAGAAAATAATGATAATCAAAATGAAGCCAAACATAAAGAAACAAAGAAACAAAAATTAGACATAAATGATAAATTTAAAAAATATCCTGAAGGAATTGATGCTACAAAGGCTCCTCCTGGCAAGAAGGTGCCATTGCATCTCTTAGAAAAAAGAAGAATAGGTCGTATTAAGGCAGCAAAGGAATTTGCCAAAAAATTGAAAAAAATTGGTATAGAAAAGATTGAGTCAACTACTCTACCTGCAACTGGTATGTTCCAACCATTATCATTGATCAATCAAAAAAATTATTCTTCTGATTATTTAAGAAAAGATGATCAGATATTTGTATTAAGAGAAAGAAAAAATTTAAGAAGTAATAATAATAATAGTACTTCTGAAACAGTCGATTTAAAAAATTCAACCCCTGTTGTCGACAATAAATCAATTCTACACAATAATGAGGATATTGATCTAAACGATCCCACATCAACCATAGTAATTCAGCCAGGTTATGAATCTATAAAAATTGGATTTGCATTAGATGAAGCACCGTTAATAATACCAAATTGCGTAGCTGTCCCAATAAATAGTAAAGCTTCGATCCCAACAAATATTAAATCACATTTGACATCTGATCAGCCTGAAGAATTTGTTAATTTGAAAAATCAGTTGCGTCAAACTTTTAAAGAGCGTATGCGTTATTATAAGCGTCGTATTCAACCTAACAGTTATGAACAAGTTAAAACATTCAACAGCCAGGCCAAACCAGAATTAATCTCCCAACAAAATGATCCATCGCGTATACCTTGGGTTGTTCCAACAGAGGAATCCCAGGATAATAAAACTTATTATGGAGATTCGGCATTGCTTTGTCCAGAACAATATTTTACACATAGAAGACCGTTTGGCAGCTCAAGCTTGTTTAATTTGGAGTCTACCTCGTACAATTCATTACAAGAACTATTAGGTGATGTTACAAAATTGATTGAATGCGCGATAGCAAAACTTCAGACTAATAATACTGAGAATGCTAACGTAAATAAGGCAAAAAGATACAAAGTTGTTCTTTTAGTTTCAGATTTATTTTCAAAGAGTCATGTAGAAACTATGATTAGACTGTTACTAACAGAACTATCATTTCATGCAGTTGCAATCATCCAAGAATCATTAGCCAGCTGTTATGGTGCCGGTATTAGTACATCTGCCTGTGTTGTTAATGTGGGTGCTAATGAGACAACTATTGCTTGTGTGGATGAAGGCACTGTGTTGGAGAATAGTCTTGTGACTTTGAATTATGGTGGTGATGATATCACCAAATTATTTGCTGTTTTGTTAAAGATAAATGAATTCCCATATAAGGACTGGAATGTACAAACTATAGCAGGATGGAAAATTGCAGAATCTTTAAAGAAAGAATTTATTACATTCCAAGATGCAAGCGTAACGGTACAATTGAACAGCTTTATTAAGAGAGTGTTCAATGAACCGGCAGAAAAATTTGAATTTAAGACATTTGATGAAGTTATTTTAGCACCATTAGCTTTATTTTACCCAAAAATATTTAAGTGTTTGAATGATCCTAAACTGAACTCCAAAGACAAAATATTGAAATTCCAATTACCTGAATCAAGAGATCTCTTTTCAAATGATTTAAATGATTGGAAGTCAATAACACAGGAAGAATGTTTAAGTGACTGCAAACCAGAAACTACAGAAGTAGAATCGTATTGTGACATCAATGATGAGTTCAAATTATTAATGAAATTGTTAAAAGTTAATGATAACTTTGATAATAATTCTTCTGTAGACGAAAAAGAAGATAAAAATATGGCACCTTTAGACAAGGCTATTATTCAGAGCATAACCAACGCAAGTTTAACTATGGATCCGAGTAAAATGAATTCTTTTTATTCTAATATTCTTGTTGCCGGTGGAAGTTCCAAAATTACTGCGTTTGACTTTATGCTAACTGATCGAATTAATATTTGGAGACCAAGGCTGCTAAGTTTAAGTTCGTTTCCAAATTTCTATAAAAATTTAATTAAATTGGTTAAGGATATGGAAACTGAGTTTGAATCAAAAAAAGATAATACAGACCCAATCACTGGAAATGAAACTAAAACAGACATCACAGATGATAATAATGCAATTATGGATTCAATTAAAAAGAACCAAGAAATTTTGAGACAAGAAAAATTAAAATTTGAAGAAAAAGTTAAGGATACCATAAAGTCTGAATTAGAAAAATATATAAATAGTGTTGATTCTTCAAACGGTAATGAACACTTTTTTCCTGTAACTGTAGTCCCACCACCAAGAGAGATGGATCCGTCTATCTTAAACTGGAAAGGTGCATGTGTATTGGCACAAATAAAGTTAATTGAAGAATTGTACATTACCTATAATGATTGGGATATTCATGGTAATAGAATTTTGCAATATAAATGTATATTTACATATTAGACAATCGAAACATAATAATACTTCATGTGTGTCCGCTAGGTCATTCAGAACGCAATCCTTTATGTAAAGATGAGTATCTCATATTTCATATATTTATACAACTTCATCTGGAATATGCCAATGAAAATGTTAAATCTTTAGATGGTTAAAAACGGTGAATATATTTATTTATTTATTTATAAAACAAACAACAAAAAAACTTAACTTCAAATCCTTAAACTTTTAGATGAGAAACAGAAATATCTTGTTTCCACATATGTGTGAATCTATCGTTTATTTATATGATGAGGTGACAAATTCTATCTTCAGTTTTAAAGATATGCGAATATGAATATGATTGGATGATTGTGAGTTTTGGTGAGCAAGTATGAATGCTAGTTTATTTTTATTACATATACAAAAAGTATGCATATTAACTTTTAATATTAATCAATCTTTCTGGGCTTTCTACTTCGTCTTCGTCTTCTTCTTTTTCTTTTTCTCTTTCTTGCCTGTTTTTTGTGTTATTCAGTAAGGAATGAATTTTACTTCCTGTTACATTACTCTTCAATTTTTTAGTTTGTTGTGTAACTTTTTCTTCTTCTTTGATATGTGATAACCCTCCACTACGTTCACTCGTATCCATTGGCGATATAGTCCTTATCTCAGGATATGGTCTTTTGGCACCACCTGTTCTTGATAATCTTTTTAAATCTAAGTGTTTTGTATATGATGATTGTGACGAAGAATCAAATACTGATAATATTGGTATTGATGTCTTTGACATGGCTCTTGGTGGAGGGATAGGAGTTGGTTGGACAACTACATTATTAGCTAAACTACGTCCAGGTGTTAACGGATCAACAAAAACACTTCTATTTCTCATCGATGGACTATTGGATTTATTAGCAAATGGATCTACAATACCTTGGTTTTGTTCTTTAAAATATTCCTGTTGTCCGTTTCCGTTGGCTATTAGATGATAGTTGTTTGAAAGACTACTTTCTTGTTGTTGTTGACCTGGAAAGATGTGTTGCGCGGTCCCTTCTGAGCCTGTTTGGTATTGTGAAATAGAAGTATTATGTACATTTGGATATATTGGGTTTAGTCCAGTAAAATTATTAATGTTATTAGTAATATTACTAGTATTTGGCCTTATTGGGTTTGGCTGATAGAATACTTCATTTTGTGGATTTATCTGATGCTGTTGAACTGGAGCACCCATGTGGATCGGTACTGTTGCAGGGCGTTGGATAGATATCGTAGACGATATCGGTACAGGAATTCTTCTAGCCTGTGGTTGATGGGGTGGTTGTGGTTGTGGTTGTGGTTGTGGTTGTGATGTTTGTTGTGGTGGTGGTTGTGGTGGTTGTGATTGTTGTGGTGGTTGTGATTGTTGTGGTTGTTGCGATTGTTGTGGTTGTTGTAGCGCCTGAAAATTCAATAGATTATGGTATCTGTTAACTAGAGAATTGTGAAGGCTTGCAATATTATTTTGTAAAATATTATGTTGATTTGGAATATTAGTAGTACCATTTCCATTGCTATTAATATTGCATTCATTTAATGAAACTACTTGTTGAAGCAACTGTAAAATCTGAATCATGTCGTGATTGATTATTTTAAATTGCTCTAAACTATTATTAGGATCATTTGCATGTATTAGTGTAGGGGCATTAACGGTATGATTAATAGGAACAGTGGTAATATTTGGTTCAGGATTATATTGACCTTGAAAATGAATTAGGTTATCGCTTGAGGAATATGGAGTAAAATTTGACTGAGATCTCACCATATTTATATAATTTATGACGTTTTGGTCATTTTCATATTTTGTGCTCGAGGTTGTGTTAATGGTCGTGTTTGCGGTTGTATTTGAGGTTGCATTAGAAGTTGTATTTGAGGATGTGCTTGGGTTTGAATTTTTTCTACTATTAAATGAAATAACATTACGAGATGAGGACCTTCTTTTAATTAATTTTAAGCTCTCTATATCACCTTTTTTGAATATTCCTGCACTATGTTTAAATTCCCAAATTTTAATAACAGGCTCTTTGGTCTTTGTAGTGCTAGATGTAATACTTCCTGCCGACATCATAGTAGTAGGAGCAGTTGCAGTTTCGGTGGAAGTAGTACTAGTAGTGGTAGTAGTAGTTGCAGTTGTTGCAGTTGCGGTAGAACTAGTGTCTGTATTATTCGAGTTTGCGACTGGTGTGCTAGTTCTACTAGTGGGGTTATTACCTGTTGTTGTATTATCATTCAAATTCATTACTTTATGAAATCCATATATGTTTAATTGCCTTACAAAACTTGTTATATTTGTATGTTTGAAATATGTTGCTAAAGCTTTGCTGAATTTTTCATTTGGTTTGATATAAAACGACTCACCACTTGGTGACCACCAAATCAAATCTTTTAAGCTATCATCTTGTAAGATATTATATAGCTTATGAATAAACACGATATTTTGAGATGATTTTGATGGGACTGCTGGACCAGATATAGAGTTTGAAGTTGAAGAGGGAGCAGTTGACGCATTGGAATCTGAATTTGAATTTGAGTGTGAACTTGAAAGTATTGAATCTATTGAATTGCTTTTCGACTTGATAGCATCCTGTTTAACTATATTGCTATTTGAAGAAGTAGTTTTTGAACTAACCATAGTGAAGGTATTTGCGTTCTAATTTGCACGTGTATATTGGTTGGATAGCTGCTTGGCCTGGATTATCTAAATGAATGAATGACCTACTTTATAAACTTGAGAATACTTCCTCAGCTTTGCTATAACAAAAATAATAGTATCAATAATATTTTTTTGTTTACTGTTCAAAATACAATACGAGCACTTCGATTAATAAATCTGTCGATTAGAAGGTCTGTTTATATATATATATATATTTATATATGCATATATACTTCCATCGATAACTTCATAATCTACGCTTTTACTATCACTTCTAGTTTGAATAATTTCACCATATTTGCGTTTGTAAAAAAATATCGATGTTTGAGGTGCGCCATCTGTTGTGCTTGTGGGGTTCCTGTATCGCTAGGTACGACCAAACTTGCTACCCAGGAAATTGCCGCCGGGTGGCAAAATTATGGATTTGATTTAACAACTAACCATTTGAAGGGGAGGGAGTTGCAACATTGAGCAACAAGAACACGCAAGCAACTAACAAGGACTCCAATCGCTTAATATGAATGAGCAAGGACAGTATAATATCAGCTCATTACTAGAAATGGGTATCTCCCAAGAAATCGCTACTAATGCTATGCAGAATGTCAACGGGAACCTGGAAGAAGCTATTAATCTCATATTTTCAGGTAATACAATTACGGAAGTATCAAATAATAATGCTTCAGCTAACATGATGACTGGTGAATTTAAACCGGGTGATTTAGCTGATATAATTAATGAGAATGCACAAACTACCGGCACTAATAATAACTTGTATACCAATGTGTCTCATAATGAAGATATTAGGGAGTCAGCAAATGATTCAAATGTTAATAATGATGATTCAATATATGATTCATCTTCCAATACATCATTATCAGATTCTGAAGAATTGGAATCATCTAATGCATTACAAAATGTCCTTACAAATAGATCAAGCACTTACCATATTCAATTATCACCCTCGCCACCATCCTATGGAAATAACGTGGTTCAAAATTCCATCTACAAAAATGAAATTAATGATCCAACAATTATGCTACCAAATTTTTCACAAAATTCACTAATTGAAAACTATTTGGGTCTATATTCGTTTGCAATTGCAAATTTTATACCACAATTATTTTTATCGAAAGATTTTAAGGACTTGAATTACAATGAAAATTGGTTTGACGGCAAGTCCTCGATTGACTCATTGGATTCAAGTGATGATGAAAATGATAACCCTCAACTTTTATTACAATTACAAAAACTAATAGCAATATTGAATTCAAAATTTACGGAAAGATCATTTGTTTCTTCAAAACTTTTCCAACAAGCATATGACTCAAGTATTAAAAAAATACTTTGTGAATCTGACCATCTTTATGAAATTTTGCCAATTTTTATTAAATCTTTAATTAACAATATGAATACAGATTCTGATGAACCTAGTAACATAAAGGATGCTTTTATTTCAAAAGCAATCTATAAGCCATCCGCTGATGAGCCATTGAAAGAAACATATTTATCATTATTCCATTTCCTACCAGAAGAATATGACTCAAACTTATATAAAATGTTTAACATTTTATTATATCCTGATGATGATCCTGAGAATAATGATAGTGATGATGATAATAATGAAGAAGAAAACTCCCTATTAACGATTTCACCATTTTTAACAATAATATTTAATGAAACGGAGGATGATATTTCCCAGGATTATGGCAGCAGTACAATACAACCAGATGGTATAGATATTCCGTTCAAATTTTATCCACAATTATATACTAAAAACTGCAAGGATAAATTAATTAAAAATATAATATTAAAACGTAAAGAAGCAAATTCTAAATTAAAAGAAATTTTAAAGGAATTGACAAATTTAAAATCTTATCAAGGCAAAGATATATTGATGGTTTTAAACAGTACATTGGATTATTTACAAAATGATAATAGTGATGACAAATTGTTAAGCCAAGTTGAAATGTTGAAGGAAAAGATCAACAACAAAAAGACACTTAAAAAGGATCAGTATAAAGAACTGTCACATTTCTTACATAATGAATGGAATTTGTCGTACCCTGAATTAAGTATAATAGACACTGCCAAAAAATTGAACTTGGTTGATAAGCCATATAATTTAATGATGGCCATTATATCACCAACGCTATATTTTATTAAGGATAAATACGTGGAGAATAGTTGGTATCAAATTAACCTTGATACGAATAGCGAAATGTATTCATCAAATTTCCAAATAACAAAAGATTTAAATGAAACTCAAATAAAAGAAATGATTAGAAATTATACAAAGAGGGCGAATGAGACACCAATAATGCTCATATATGTTAAAGACGAATTTGTATTAACTGCAGATGAAATTAATAAAATGATTGAGAATAATGGCGGTTGTTTAAAATTTCATAAAGACGATCAACTAAATCTCTTGACCAATAAGGAATAGAATAAATTCCCAAGTGAGCTATTACCAATTTTATTATTTAATTAGCCGCATACATTATTTAATATATACCTACAGATATATATCGGAGAACAGTATCACTGTATATCTCAAGCATTTAGTATTATTAAGTTAGTCCTCTTAGTAAACGAAATTTCATTTTATTTGGGTGTAATATTTAATTTCTTGCTACTTAAGGCGTGTTTGCATATGAAAACACAAAAAGTAAACAAAGCTATTAAATACTATTGAAATGTATTAACACATCAACAGAAAGTGTCATGATAAATTTAATTCATTATACAATGTTTATTATTTTGATTTATTTCTTTGAAATAACTCAATATATATATATATTACTTACTCTTATAAACTCTTAATAACAGCATCAGTGAATGATGAGGTTGTTGCGGAACCACCTAAATCACCAGTTCTATTTTCTGAACCACTTGCAATTGTAGTTAATACAGCCTTTTCGATTTGGTCAGCATGACTATTTAAACCCATGTGATTCAACATCATTACTGAAGATAATAATAATGCAGTTGGGTTAGCCATGTTCTTACCTGCAATATCAGGAGCAGAACCATGAACAGCTTCAAAGATAGAAATGTTGTTACCGATATTTGCTGATGGGGTTAAACCTAAAGAACCAGCACTTAGGCCTGAATTTAGATCAGAAAGAATATCACCATAAAGATTTGGGCAAACTGAGACGGCGTCTTTGTAAGCAGCTGGGTTTTCGACGACACTTAGTACTTTGTTATCTAGTAATTGGGTTTCCAATTTAATATCAGGATATTCTTTACCTAATTCCTTAGCGACACTGACAAATAAACCATCGGATAATCTTTGGATGGTAGATTTGTGGACTACGATAACCTTTGGTCTACCGATAGCTCTAGCATATTCGAAAGCGTATCTAATGACTCTTTCGGATGCATCTCTTGTGATTAATTTAATTGATTGAACAACACCAGGGCTTACGACGTGTTCAATACCTGAATATTCACCTTCAGTGTTTTCTCTAATCAAGACTAAATCAACATCAGAGTAAGTAGTCTTGAAACCTTCGATAGACTTAGCAGGACGGACATTGGCAAAAAGGTTGAAAGTCTTTCTTAAAGTTAAATTCAAAGATCTGTGACCTTTACCGATTGGAGTCGCAAGTGGACCCTTTAATGCAACTAAATTTTTATTAATGGATTCAACGGCAGGGTCTGGGATTGTAGTTAAACCATTGATGAAGATTGGTGAAACATCACAGAATTCCCATGTAATTGGGACCTTTGCTGCTTGGAAGATATCCTTAACAGATTGTGAAATTTCTGGACCAATACCGTCACCTTCGATAAATGAGACAGAGAATTTACCATCAGCATTTGGCTTACCAGTAAATCTTCCGATTGAAGGTTGTGGGTGAGCTGTTGACAATAGTCTCTTACTAGAAGTTCTTAAACATAGATTTCTAAACATTTTGGTTTCTTGATGTCTGATATATGTAGATGCGATTACGTTTTAGGGTTGCGGTTGTGGGTGCGTATATATATATGCTAACTGAAAGACTCAAAAAAACACTAGTGTCTAAATAATTGATGCTATCAACAGATTAACTAATTATTCTGAATATAATACAATACGATTGGCTTATTGAAACTTAATCTCGAAGAATCAGAGATGAGAATCAACCAGCTGTTTAAAAAATGCCTATATATATTTTTTTATATAATTATTTTTCACCAGAATGGCTTTACTTTCTTTTCCCCGTGTGTTTGGTGCGCTCCCAGAAAACCGTGGTATTTGATTTGCCGGAAACTTTTTCTCGAATACTATTGGTCAATCAATGCCGAGAACTCGGATATCGATACAATGCGAGGATTGGTTGTCCGATATTTCGGGGAATATACAGAAGAGGAAATGTAATTGGGATTTCTACAAATAGTGAAGTATATATGGTTGGTGGGTCTTATATATGCGATAAGAAATATATTGTTGTATCTAAATAAGGTCCAATTGAATTATCATAGGTGGGTTATTATGTTCAGGAGTAGTGTGTCCAAATGTTCTATCATGAAATCGATGGCAAAAGTGCAGATTTTGTTCTCATCGAATTCACCATAATGTTTGTCGTGAGAGAGTATTGATTGCTGAAAAATAATTGATAGATTCTGGCTTGTCATTAGGTTTATCTTATGGTTTTTTTCCACTAGGTGTAGCAAGTCTAGTAAGTAGAGAAGCAGGGATCTTCTTTCTGGTGATAGCTTTAGTATTAAAAGCGTATATTCTTCAACCATATCATGGGTTATTGCTTTGTTCAATGGAATCAGAACAGTCTCTTTGGGTGTGCTATCAACTTCAAAATATTTGTAGTAATATGTTACTACTTCATTACGTCTGTCTAGAATCGGTTTTCTAAATGAATCGTAGTGATCAAAATTGATCACTGGTTCTTCTAGTTGGTTCAAATAAACTTTGAAAACGCCGCATATATCATTGATGCTAAACTTAGTTTTGTCAAACTCATAGTCCGCCCCAAATGAGGGGTCGTTATCAAAGGTTTCGTTTATCAGAAATTGGATCTTCCTTCTGTTTCCTGATTTTCTAAATAATCCTTGAGTCTTTATTATATCTTGTCTCTTAATTATCGATCCACATTTAGCAATAACTATCGGTATATGTCCATTTAATTGATTGTTGTTATCATTATCTGTAGTTTTCCTGGTGTTGATTATTACACTGCTCTTTGCAGTAATAAGCGAGTCAGTTAACGGCACATCAAAAACTCTTTCTCTCTCTGTATGTGGAGTAGAATGAAAGTATCCAAACAGCCTTTTTGTTGGTGAAGTAGGAGTAAGTGGGGTATTAGTTGTAATAGGTAGTTGTGGAATAGCTTGAGGCAAAGTTCTTGGTACATGGTTTTTATTTTCATTTACATTTACAGCATCATTGGAATTACTTGGTGACGCAAATTTTCCGGCAGTTGTGTTGCTATGACTGCTATATTTCCAACTGAATTGTTTCAAAAATATAGGCATTGTTGTTCAGTGATTCTTATGTATATGCTACGTGGCTCATGTATTTGACATATTATTCAGCTCAATTAAAGAGTAACAGGATATACACGTATACATATACACATATATATACATATATATATACATATAAGTATACAAGAATAAAAGCACATCGTCGTGGATTGATAAATGACCTTCTTACGAACATCTTACTGGCTGATGAAATAGTGCATTGCAAATCCCTATTGGTACTTACAATGTCCCTCAATAAGTACCGAGTGGCCACTTCACACTCTATTCTAGACCCAAATACCCAAAGTAGATCTAATTAATCCCAAAATCACTCCTCTATAACTAAACAAGGACACCTCAAAACCTTCTATCTCTTCCGATCCTTCAATAGTTGAGTCATTTGGGCGTCTAGAATCCCTGTCGGTTCCTACTTGCCTTAGATCCTCTTTCCCCTCCCCCTCGGTTTCCGCCTGTTTCCGATCGGCTCCACTTGTTTTTTCTGTATTCCCGTTGTGTATTCTAGAATTTCATGAAATTTGATTTATTTTCCCTTAAAGGGGAATCAATTTAAACACCCTTTTACTAAATACTGAAATAAACAATACGATAAAACGAAACTATATTATCTTTATATTTAATTTATTAGAATCTTGACAATCCAAGGGTTGGCTATATAAGTTACTAACTAACTAATTAAATTTTACTATACTCTACAACAAATTTGAGAAAAAGGGGCAAAAGTAAAAACAAATATTTACTTATTATACTCCTTGCTTATAATTTGTCGTAGTATTCTTGCCAGCCTGGAACTTCTTCCTTCATACCATGTCTCTTTCTGGCAGCTAAGACAATCTCACCAGCCTTGGTGGTTGGGTCTAATGGATCAGTACCTAAAGTAGCCCAATGGTCGAAAACCATTTGTGGGAAAGCTTGACCACCAGTAGCTTGTCTTAATTCACCAGTGAAACCGAAAGATTCGTTAACTGGTAAGTAGGCCTTAACAGTGAATAATGGGGTACCTGGTCTTTGTTCTTCAGAGACGACTTGACCTCTCTTCTTGTTTAAAACGGAGTAAATACCACCAACAGCTTGTTCTGGACATTGAATTTCAACTAAGAAGACTGGTTCTTGGATCTTTGGTTCAGCTAATAAGAAACCAGCGTAGGTAGCTCTTCTCATGGTTGGGATAATTTGACCACCACCTCTGTGAATAGCATCAGCATGTAAAGTAACATCTAAGATGTTAACTCTAACGGATCTCATTTGTTCACCGAAAATTGGACCTTCCTTGGTAGCCCATTGGAAAGCAGCAACGACAGAATCCTTGATTTCGTTTAAGTATTGGACAGCCTTGGTTTGGTCAATAACTAAATTTGGACCGTTACCATCTGGACCAAAACACCAGATCTTTCTGGCGTCAGTGACATCCCAGTTGAATTCATCAGCCATGATTCTGGCTCTGGCCTTGAAATCATCTCTTGGGTTAATCTTACCAGCTTCAATGGCTAAAGAGACTTCTTCTTCAATTGGTTCAGCCTTTAAGTAGATTCTGTTATGCTTGTTTGGAGATTTAGATAAAGCAGTTTGAGAAGATTCAGTTTCAACAGTTTCTCTGTAAGCAACAACAGGTGGAGAAATTCTTAATGGAACACCAGCATGGTCGTGTTCTAAATCTTGTAAACAAATTTCTAAATGTAATTCACCAGTACCAGCAACAATATGTTCACCAGATTCGGACATGTAAGTTAAGACACATGGATCGGATTTAGATAATCTCTTTAAACCTTCGACTAATTTTGGTAAATCGTTGGCGTTTTTAACTTCAACAGCAACTTGGACAACTGGGGAGACGGAAAATTTCATGACCTTTAAGTTGTGAGCGGCGTCAGAAGTGGTTAAAGTACCAGTCTTCAATAAGAATTGATCAATACCGACTAAACCGATAATGTTACCAGCTGGACAGTCATCGATTGGTTCGACGAATCTACCCATCATTAAAACAACTCTTTGAATAGCCTTGATGAATAAATCATCCTTCTTACCTGGGACATAGTTTGGACCTTGGATTCTGACCTTTTGACCAGATTTGACGGTACCGGCGAAAA